>PJEN01005142.1:0-131414 GCA_004024605.1 Pteronura brasiliensis
AAAAAAAAATAACAGATACTAGCAAAACACGGTGAGCTTTCAGGGTCAAAGTAAAGAACATGAAGAAAGATGAAAACTCGAGTCATGGCCCGTCTCAAAGGCATGTCCCTCCTTATGCGGAATCAGAGCAGAATGGGGGATATCAAAGCAGAAGGGCAGGTCTGAGTCTAGACCGGGGTTTCTCCGTGTGACTTCCTTGACACCGTGGGCTGGGTCAGTGCTCATTGTGGGGTGTAGCTTTCCTGTGCATCGTGAGATGTTTCGCAGCATCTCCTGCCTCTACCCACGAGATGCTCATGGTACCATGCTGCTGACAACCAGGAATGTCCCCAGACACTGAAAAAATGTCCCTATTGGGAGAAGGGAGTCACTCCTAGTTGAGAGCCACTGTTCTAGACAAAGGGAAGTATTTGAGAGGGAGAGATAATGACAAATCCATTTGCTAGTGTGTTTGCTACCAATAAATTCTGTATAAAAATACTTTTTAATTCATCAAAACTCTTTTGAGTTTAATTTGAGAGTAGGAACAACATGACCAGAACAGAGACCTGAAGGTGAGAATCAGATTTAATTTAGATCAAGTGCCTTGGTGTCAGCGGCTCTTAGACAGGAGACGAGAGCACAGCCACAAAGACATAACAAACTAGACTTCATCAGAATTTAAAACTGGGCTGCAACTGATGCCCTCAAGAAAGTAAAACAACAACTTTGAGGGAGAAAATACTTTCAAATCATCTGTCTGATGAGGAACCAGTGTCCAGAATATGTAAAGAGCACCTACAATTCAACAACAAAAGACAAAAATTTAGCGTCTCTGCGTGGTCGGGACTTGCAAAACACCCAATTTTTAAAAAATGGGCGAGATTTTGAATAATTTCTCTACAGAAGACGTACAAACGGCCAATAAGCACAAGAAAAGGTGCTCCCCACATTATCCACTAGGATGGATGCAAGCAAAAAGACGGACAACAGCCACTGCTGATCAGGGCATGCAGAAGTTGAAGCCCCGCCATTGCTCTAAGGGGTGTTCACGGCAGCACATTCCTAACACCACGTGGGGAAAGCAACCCCCACGCCACCTGGCGAGAGAGCGGGCAAGAGAGTGCGGCGTCTTCCTGTGGAGAACAGATTCGTTAACAACGGGCACCTCCCCGTGGATGAGCCTGGGAAACGCCGTCCTATGACAGCGGCTGGTGGCCAATCGCTGCAGGGCACGGTGACACAGACACGTCTGTGAAATGTCCGGAGCAGCCAACACTAGACGGACTGGAAGATGCTGGTCCTGGGGCCCGGGGGTAGGGGGAGGGGGACGGGCAGGGAGTGCTAGGGGGTGCCGGGTCTCTTTGGAGGTGACGAATGGGTTATAAAATCCGGCCGTGGTGCCGGCTGCACGATCCTGTGAACATGCTAGGACGTCCCAAGTCGTGCACCTGAGACGAGTGAACGTTATGGTGCGTGACTTCGCCTCAACAAAGCTGTTTGTTAAAGAAGAACAACATGGCCCAGGGAGCCGGGACCCGGTGAAGCCCGGACAAGGAGCCCTTCCTCACAGTAGCTGGCTCGTCCGGCGTGGGGACCCCATGGGATTCAGCACCAAGATCCCAGATTGGTTTCTGAAATGTGGGGAATGACAATTTTGGAAGAATTTATTCTAATTCCTAGGCTGGTTAGTTCTCCATCTGGTGACAGCGACTAACCTGAATGAATTTATGAACAGAGGCACCGAAAGGCTTTTTGTCCAATCCTGCGGAGCCCGGAAGGACAGAGCAATGACGTGACAAGTCTCCATGAGGCGTGAGGTCACAGCCAGGGCTCCTCTCCCGGACCCGTCTGTCGGAATGGCATCCGGAAAACACGGCGAGCCTTTCTGATGACGTGAGTACATGAAAATCCAGGCTTGGCTTTTTAAATCAAGAAAGTGTATAAGGAGAAACAAAACGTGTGTCCACACAGAAACTCGTACGTGAGCTCTTGCCCCCAGCAGGGGTCATTCAGCCGTAAGACAGCAGGAAGCGCGGACGGACACAGGACGCCGGCCGCGCCGCGAAGGCAGCCGGAGAGAAAGACCACATGTCACATGATTCTATTCACGTGAAATGTCCAGAACAGGGAGACCCAGGGACAGGAAGAGACTCATGGTGGCGAGGGCCGGGGCACAGAGGCTGAGGGGAAAACAGCACACGCTCTTTCTGGGTTGAGGTCAACATCTAAAATTGTTGAGACTGTCCCGTGTGTCTGCGAACCTACTGAGAACCACTGACCCGTGCGCTTTCAGTGAGCGCTGTACGGCCTGTGCCTTACAGCTCCAGGAAGCGCGTCTGAGAAGCCTTCAGAGGTCAGCGTGCAGGCGGCTCCCAGGAACGGCCCAGCGTCACGGCAAGAGACCTGCCGCTCTGAATTCAAGGTAGTTTAGGAACCGTCCGCTTCCGGAGCGGCTCGTGTAAGAACTTAGTGTTCACACCACCGTCTCTGCCAGGACCGCTTCGTAGTGTAATTAGGACTGCCGTGTTCTTCAAATAACGAAGGCAAAGACATGAGCTCAGAGCTCGACTTAAGGGTTGAGTTTTAGAAGTCGCAGCAAAACAAGTATTAACCTGCGTCACGGTAAAACTGTTTATCGAGGCCCGTTGCGTAACCGGACATACTGGCTTCTATTTTAGGAACACAAATATCTTGGCACTTTTTTCCTGGAAGCTTCTGCTCTATCCGCTGGTCCAGTCTTAAATAAGGACAGTCACATAAGGAAGGGTATGAGGGGGAGGGACAGACAGGGACAGGGAGAGAGAGGCTGGCTGTTCAGGGCAGCTCCTAGAGTTATTGGCAGTGAACTGCGCGTTCAGTTAAAATGCACTAAAGGTAATTCAGGTAATTAAGACATTCATTCAGCTCAAAAGGATAAGTTACATTCCTGAGAGCAGAATAAGGGGATGGAAAACTCAGACCTTCTTAGCTTGAAGCTGAATATGTTTCCTTTAGTTTTATGTCATAAAAGCCTCAGGGTCCTAGTTAATTCCCCTAAACATGGGACCCTACACAGGTCCGCACGCGTTCCTGTAATGGCTCGCTGGGATGCGGATACGGCGGAAGGGCAGCGAGGGCTAACAGTCCTGTTTTCCTGACTGTGCCCCTCAGCCCTGTGTCGCTCAGCCCCTTGCTGGCGAGCGGCCGCGTGGCAATGGTCCACCTCACAGGGCTTCTGTGGGCGTCCACAGCCCCTGGGAAACCTGCCCCATGGTCTGGCCCTCGGCTGGCAGAGTCCACACCATCAACCACCATCATTTATTTTACAAACCTTTCTCTCCTATTTTTCATACCTTAGAAAAGGTGGAAGTAAAATCATTCTAAGTAAAAAGCAGGTTTTAATGAGCATATTAATGCAGTAAGAAAGAAAGACACGGATTTCCCCCCCAGAACCTGCATTTTGGTGCCTTTGCTCTAAGGGAACAAGCCGGCGCTGCCCACGGAATCACTGCTTGTCTCTGCAGATGCTCTGTTCAAAGCCGGACGCCCGTGCCCGCAACCAGGGCGGCAGACCTGCCCCAGCACTCTCAGGGCTGCAGGAACAAAGCAGGCCGCCTCCTGTCTCTCCCCATCCAGCACCAAGATGAGTCACGCGCTCCGTGAGGAGATCAAGTCCGCTTCGAGAATTTATATGCATACGTGCGGAGAGGTCCCGTCGCCGGGAGCAGTGCGACTGATCCCTCACTCGGAAAAGACGCATTCAGGAGAAATTTTATTTTTCAAGACACAGACATTCTCTTGTTTCATAATTGAGGATAAAATTCAGTCAGAGTGTAGGCAGATGAAGATAAGAGTCACAAAATATTTTGAAAAGCCTCTTTATGGAGCACGTAAAGCACCCTCCAGGTCACGTGGCGGCGGAGCTACCCAGGATGGGAGGAGATGGGAAGGCGTTCTCCGGGGTGCAGGAGGCAATGCTTCTGCCCCGAGCACTGCAGAAACTGGGACTTAAAAAGATCACCCTCTGTCTCCTTGTGTCCAGAGCACAGTTATAGGCTCAGGAACAGAAACATAAAACCCAAGTTTGGTTTTCTTTTAAACACTGAAGACTTGACAAGAAAAGCATGAAATAGAACGTTCCTAAACAGAGAAACTAAATATTCTGCATTCCAGCAATGAAATGAAGAGAGTCTGCGTATTAGAAATGGCTCATCAAAAGGAAGTATTTATTAATGCTCTTGGAATAGCGTACAAATCTCATTATACCTCACTTTGAAATGCACTGCAATAAATCACTTTTTAAAAGAACTAAAATGGTGGTGCCTGGGTGGCTCAGTGGGTTAAGCCTCTGCCTTCTGCTCAGGTCATGATCTCAGGGTCTTGGGATCGAGCCCCGCATTGGGCTCTCTGCTCCATGGGGAGCCTGCTTCCTCCTCTCTCTCTGCCTACCTCTCTGCCTACTTGTGATCTCTCTGTCAAATAAATAAATAAAATCTTAAAAAAAAAAAAGAACTAAAATGGTCCTGACGTAGAATAGAAGGGCAAAAAAAGATTTTGCATTCAATTTATTTAATCTGGTGTGTGAGGGGTGGTCCCTATAGCTCTTTTATTAATTTGATACAAAAAGAAGAAACCCCAAGACCCGTGATTCTGGATGCAAAGCACACTCAGTTCCACAGCCGTGCCAGTGAGAACCAGGAGTGTCTCATGCACGATCTGGAGGCGAGAGGAGCACCGCAAGCCCAGCACTCTTGGTGTCAGGGGAGCGGTGAGGCAGGACAGCAAAGGCGGGAGCCCAGCATTCAGCAGTCACGCCTCAGATGCCCGTTCATGGTGGCCTTGCTTCGTACCGACAAGGACACGGGTATTTGCTCCTGCCATTTCCTTCCATTTCTTCCTCCCTGAGATGAGCCTGGGCCGGGCGACTGCACCCCGTCAGGTCAAGGGCTCCCGAGTGCGGGCAATGTCCGACAGCACCGCCGCAGGGGAACAGGAGCAGGGCGCGCAGGGGCGGGGGCCGGGAAGGGGTCCCTCCTGCCCTCAGTGCTGGGGTCCCCAGAGGGGCGGCTGCTCACACACCCGCAGGGGCTCTGAACCCCCACTGGGGGCCACAGGGAGACAGACTTCGGGAGTTGGAACTGTCATCTTTAAAGGAAGATGGCTCAGGCCATGGTCTCAGGGTCCTAGGATCGAGCCCTGCATCGTGCTCCCTGCTCGGCAGGGAGCCTGCTTCCCCCTCTCCACCTCCCTGTGCTTGCTGCCCTCTCTTTCTATTTCTCTCTGTCAAGTGAATTAAATCTTCAAAAAAAAAAAATTAAAAAAGTGTCTTTCTAAAAAAAAACCCCAAAACCAAAAAACAAAAACCAAATAAAAATAAATAAATAAATACATTTGACTTTGAGTGCCGAACGGCATCCCTACCTCCTAGCACAGAACCTGGGGGACAGCAGGGCCCAACAAGCAGACAAAGGAGTAGCCCAAACTGGCATGGCCGCTCAGTGGTCAGGGCTGGCTGGACGCCCCGGCCCCTCTCTTGGGTGAGGAAACCAGCTCGGAGTGGACGCTGGAGTCTCTGGCAAAGCCCTAGGGAGAAACAAAAGGAACCTAGCCTTGGGGGTGGGGAGCTGCACAAGGACAGTGACACGGCAGCTACAAGTGGGAGTCTGGGCTGAGGCCAGGGCCAGCGAGGGTGGGGGGAGGGGAGGTGCTGCCTGCCCAGACGAGGGCAGCAGGTGCAAGGTGGCCCACGCAGGGGGCAGGAGAGGACAGTCTGGCTGGCGGGAGAGAACGTGCAAGCTGTGCTGGCGGGGCCTTTGCTCGAACACATCCGAAAACAACACTGGGGCTCGCCTTTGCTCTGAACTTGGAGACACCGGTATTTTAAGTGTCTTACCGCAATTATGAGGCAGCACACACCTCTATGAATAACCGCGTTGCCGTAATCCTACGGTGCCACGTGTAGTTCATGTCATTACCGACTCGCCTCACTTCCTTCCTTACGACTTGAGCTTGGTCACAAACACCTTGTGCTGAAGCGCGATTAAGAGCGCATTAGATGAGAGTCTGTTTTGTACGCATCAAAAGCCGCAGAAACATGAAAACGAATTTTACCTAGGCTTTTCTTTAACGATACGATAATTAAATTAATGAAGGCACCAAGTTACCCCTCAGGAGAACGACATGTTACAATCCCCCAGGTGCAGAGCAGAAGGCGTGGGCACAGCCGCAGAGCGCGTCCCCCGGGGTCTGGGGCTGGCGGGCCGGAACATCGCGCACACACCCTCAGAAAGATAATTTTACACAAACACAGTCCGGCACAGAAAATCTCTGGCTTCCAGATTTAAACTTCGAAACCACACTGCCAAAGTCACAAGTGAGAAAAGACAGGAAGTAACATTCTGAAAGCCGGATTGTTCAGTTTCATGTCGTTAAAAGGACTGTAAGAGGGTTGTATTGAATATCAAGAGGTCCTTCCTCCTTAAGGAGCTCGGAGTCTTCCTATGAAAGGACGGGCTCTTCCCTGTTAGCGACCAAACCCAAGCCCTCTGAAGATGGAGGGACGCAGCAGCATTCCGGAGCCCGGCGCCGGCTGACAGACGGCACTCGGCCAGCAGCTGAGTGAGCGCCGGCGACGACGGCAGGGCCAGCTGGGGGGGTGGTGACCACAGGACCTCTCACGCCTCCCAGAGCGGCCGCCCCATCCGACAGCCGCCGACATCACCGACGGCCCGTGCATGACTCTCTGTCCAGCCATCCCTGAGATCACGTTCTCAGCCGGTGTAAATCCAACACGGAGCTTGAACATCGGTTCATGCACGGCCCGCCGTCACCAGCGAGCTGCTTCCTCCTCACACACCCGCTGAAGGACATGCACCCCCGCTTTGGTGCCCTCGGGGCTGCGTCTGAATACGAGGGCGAGATCTCGGACTCCCCCGCCCGCCGAACCCCCCACCCCTGCCCCCAGCTCTCTCACCAGAGCTGAGTGTCACTCACCTAGGGGAGGAGTAAATAGGGAATAACACAGAATGAAGTCAGAAACGAGGAGAGAAAGTCCTGTGCATCCAGATAAGAACAAGATGAGACACAGTCTCGTCTCATGGGAGCCCCGGGCTCCTGTCTCAGGCCATTGGCCGGCCCGAAGCCCAGGGACGTAATCTGTGACGACAGAGAGAAGGCAGGGCTGTGGGCCGGGTGGCCTCTGGTGCACAGTCTGCCCTTTCCGTAGTTTTACACAAAGACTCATTTTACTGCTACATTGTTTCTACTTAATAACCTGTGTTAAAATATCACTTACACCTAACAGCTGCTGTGGCCCAAAGATAGTGGCCGGCAAACGGGGCCACAGTTTCTGATGGAGACTAACTTTGCAAACGAGCCTTTGGGAGCCTCAAGAGCCAGAACATGAGCATCTCTCGGGGTCAAGCCCAGAACGCAAAGCGGGAGCCGTTGGAGTCCTGAGCCCGAGCCCGAGGCCCCGGTGTGGCTGAGGGAATGGGTCCTGCACAGCGCGGCGTATGGACACGTCCGAGGTAAAGGGGGCCAGGCAGGGGCTGAGCACCGTGCTCACACGTGTGCACACACACACGCACACACACACGCACTCCCAGCCTGGCCTGCGGACCCCACGCAGGTTTCTGCTGCCTGGGGCACTGTTTCATAATCAGCCCAGAGTTTTTATGACGGGGTGTCGACGGGTGGCTTTGTTCCTTGTTACTAATTACACCTTATTTATGTCTTTAGTAATCACGTATGTTTGTAGACTTGTTGCCACCCCAGCTGACAAAGGTGTGAGTGTTCTCCTGTATCAGATGAAACAAAATACCCACTTCTATTCCTTAAGCATCAGAATCCAGCTTAGGGTCCTGTCTCTACACAGAACTGTGATGGGGGACTGTCTTTGGGTCGGTCCTAAGGGCAGGAGCACTGCTGACTCAGCACGTTCTAGGCTCTGCTGGAACGTAAAGCTTAGTCGGACGGTTCTCTAATGTCAGTAACAAATTCTGCATCTCGGGACGCCGGGTGGGGGGGGGGCTCTGTCAGTGAAGCATCTGCCTTCGGCTCAGGTCATGATCCCTGGGATCGAGTCCCACATTGGGCTCTCTGCTCAGTGGGGAGCCTGCTTCTCCCTCTGCCCCTCACCCTGCTTGTGCTTGCTCTGTTTTTCTCTCTCTCTGACAAATAAATAAAATCTTAAAAAAAAAATTCCACATCTCGAACAGAAATGTCACCAGCATCTCCAGCGGCGGGCACTGTGGCCGTACACCCCAGGGCAAAACCCCCGCTGGCAGGTTGGATGTGCTCCCCCTTCAGAGGCGGCCCTGGTTCCCATCAAGCATGACTGGACAAAACCCAACTGTGAAAAGTTGTTTCACGTTACCTTCTGCGACCTGTTCTCAAGTAAGACACAGGCCCGCTCAAGAGTTTTCCAGAAGTGAAATAAGAAGGTTATTGACTATGACAGGTTTCAGAATGTTTCTTTCCGAGGGCATTTTCCACAATATTTTATTTCTCCTTTTCAGGCGCTCGCAGTTCTTTTGGGATAAGTCGGGAGAGTCGACCGCAGCGTGCGTTAAACCCCGAAGCCGTCCGCCAGAACGTGTGCCCTTGTACGTGCGCGGGGCTGAGCTCTGTCCCAGGCGGAGCGCGGGGGCACAGAGCCGCGTGCTGAGCAGGGAGGGGCGTGTGGGAGGACACGCACCGGCTGCGGGAGCGGAGAGCGCCCTGACGGCCTCCTGGGCAACTTCTGGTATGTGTGTGTGTGTGTGTGTGTGTGTGTCCCTGCTTCTCCAGGGATTTCACTCTCCACATCCAGTTGGAGCTTCTGCACGAAACTCAATGACTCTGAGAGAGACCAGAGTTCTTTTCATTACAAGACGGGTCGATGCTTGGTGGGGTTTCAGGAGGTCTGAGAACCAAGGTGACCTGGACGGAGGACCCAGGAGGACGCGCTGCCCCTCCGTACGCATGGCTACTGACGTCTAAAGTATTTAAAATTCAGTAACATTTAAAATTTGGTTCTTCAGGGGCTCTAGCCTCAGATCACCTGCTTCTTGGCCACCTGTGTCGGGAAGGTCGTCCCATGGTCCACAATGGAGGCGGAGAGGACTGCTTTACTGCGTGTGTGTGTGCACATGCACGCGAGTGTGAGCCAGAGAGACCCAGACTGCGCGGGATACAGAGTCAATTCTGGAACTCTGCGGAAGACACGCCACCATGGACGTCTGCCGGAACCTCACTAAGGATTTACTCCACGTGGCTGAGGTGCTTCCTCAATCTGGTACAGGCCTGCGAGGATGTACCTTCCACTTTCCAGATCCCTAAGCTTTTAAACAGATACGATTCACTTAAGAACGACCTGAGTTCTCAAAAACGATTCTTTATGCGACTTGCCCAAGAAAACAGAAATCACACACATATGGGTCTAACAACGGCCCAGGTGCCACAAGCCCGTCGGAAAGGTAAGTATTTCCGGGTGAATTCAGCACCCGGTGGCCCCATAGCCCTGCCACACGATGCTGCAGGCTGGGGCCAGGGTGACTGCAGGAAGTGGCTTTCTTCATAAGCCTGCTTCCCGTTCTGCAAAACAGCTGTTGTGACAGCGTCACTTTGCATCAGACGTGTAGGAGGACGTGTGGCATCAGGAGGAAACAGCGCCACGGCGATCGGAAGTCTGAAAGGCTTGGGCTCAGTCCCACCATGCCCTTCTCCCCATGGCATGGACAGCACCCTGCCCGGGGTTTGCAGGCTGTCACCCGGCCCGGCGCTGGCAGAGGGCAGGGTCCCCTGGGCACACTCCCCTATGCGCTGTGCGGGGAGGGGACGCTGAGGACACAGATGCCAGCAGAGCTCGCATGAGCTGGGCCTTCAGCGAACCTAATTTCTGTGTGGGGAGGAGAGATGACAGCATGGACCCTCTCCCCCTACTGATGGCTTCAAACGGGATGACTTTCCACTCCGAGGCTGGTGCGGCCAGAAGAGAGGCTTCTAAATTGGGGAGAAGACCCGGCAGTGTCCCACAGCTGGGATGAGTTGCAGGATGTAGGACTCCGTCAAGGAAAGGTCTTGAAGAATTACCCCGTGGACGGACAAGGGCGGCCCCCGCACAGCTGGGCTGTCAGTCCTTTCAGAAGAGACAGATTCTCCCACCAAAGCGAAGACGGTCCAGACGGGATGGGAAGTGCCGTGTATCTGCAAACCAGCGTCTCGTTTCTCAGAGTGTCGTTTGTGTACCGTCTGGAGGGTCTCGTCAAGCGAGTGCATTTTAAGGATGATTAAAGACATGGATGCCTTTCTGGGGGATGTGGTTATCCCTGGAAAGGCAACATGCTGGTGGGTACTGCCCGCGTCTGGGCGTGCTCGGCTCTGAAGAGCGGCGGGGATAACTAATCGGTCTGACTGGAAACCAGACGGAGAAGTCACTCCCCACTGCAAGGTTCAGGCGTGAACCTACACTTTGCAGGCGCTCAGATTTTGGTTTTCAGTGTGGTATATTTTTCCTTAAGCCAATGAAACAGAAACATCCAGAAACATGGGGAACTTGTGAGCCAGGTACAGTAGCAGGGAAATGCGGTCCCACGCTGAGTGAACCCCAAACCCAGGGCAGCCCAAGTAACATGGTCTCTCTCCTGCGTCCCTGCCGTACACGGACCCAACACTGAGGGCCGGTCACACGCAGACCCCACGCAGAGGGCCTGCTGCAAATGGACAGTCTCTCCAGAGGGGCAGTTGGTCCAACACCTTTCATTCAAGCTGACAAAAGGTCCTGAATCCCCGCCGTAGCCAAGTGAGACATGTCTTCCGTCCCTTGGCCAGGTTCCTTACCAGGCTCCCCAGGGCCATCCACCAGGTACAGCCTCCCCAAAGGCAAGGAGACTATTTTTAGCCCGTGGACCCAGTTTTCTTCCAGGAGCCTCTGTGGGGGAGGCCGCTGAGCATGCGGCGAGTCTCAGCCAGACCCAGGGGCTCAGGCAGCGAGCACGGGTGTCCTCTGGGGCCTCCAGGGCCGCCGGGTTGCGTCCTTCCTGGGTCTGCCCGATTCCAGCATGAACACGGACCGAGTGACAACGTGCTGATAAGTTAGTGAGCCGGCACCGTCCAGAGTCTTAAAACACACAGGGAACCAAAAGCAAAATAGGGCTTTCTTCATTTCCGAAGACTGGGAACGATTCACGGAAACAGTCCCATGGCTCCCCCCATGGCTATGGTCTTTCTCCGTCATGCTCACCCCCAGATGCTCTGCTCCGAGCCGGGCTCACGGGAACGGGACTCTCAGCCGCCTGGCTGCCCTGCCCTGCGTCCTGCTCCACCAGCCACTAACATGAAGGCTGGAAAGGCGGCCGTCTCTCTCTGCCTTCTGGAACACACCCCTCCCTCTGGCATCCCGACATGTGCTCTTCAGGGGGACGGAGAGGGCGGTGGGAAGACCGCGGGATGCTGAGTCACAGGAGAAACCTGACCCGGAAGGTCCTGCTGGGAGAGGACTCCTTCCCCGGTGCTGGACAGAGGCCCCGGCCGGAGCAGGGAGTCACACCCACCCCAACATGGAAGGGTCCTCGGCAGGGGTGCGGGAGGGGAGGGCAGGGGCAGGCAAGGGGAGTGGAGGTGAGACGGCCCCGCAGAGACCCTCCGATTCACAGGTCAGCCCGGCACCCTGACACAGACGCTGCTCCGACTGTCCCCCACGTCCAAGTGGGCCGCACGGAACCCCCTGCGGGAGCACACAGAGGGGTCCACAGTAGGGGAGCGGCCCACGTCGTCTCATTCTATTCTGGTGTCTGTCTAAATGCCACGGATCATCTCAGACGCCCACTCAGAAAGCTGTGAAACCTTTCTCTCCGGTGACAAAAACAAAAAAACTTGCAGAGCTTTACCATGTAACGATCACCGGCAGACACCAGTGTTCTTAAATCCCCAATTTTTTTTTAAAGATTTTATTTATTTATTTGACAGACAGAGATCACAAGTAGGCAGAGAGGCAGGCAGAGAGAGAGAGGAGGAAGCAGGCTCCCCGCAGAGCAGAGAGCCCGATGCGGGGCTCGATCCCAGAACCTGAGATCATGCCCTGAGCCGAAGGCAGAGGTTTAACCCTCTGAGCCACCCAGGCGCCCCAATCCCCAATTTCTTAATCATCCAAATGTTAAACATCAGCTTTCAGAAGCAAGAGTGCAAGTATGGGCCTCCCCGCGGCTCCGCCATCTCATTCTGGGAGAACTCACAAATTAAGAGCATGTTTCCGTGACTCACAACATCAAACACAGGAGAGAACCGCAAGTCACAGAGTGGTTTTTAGAACTGGGGCCACGAATCCATCGTCAGGAGACTGCGGTCCCCTGGGGCTCAGAGGCGGCCAGTCCGCACGGCTGTCCACTCTCACCTGCGGTGGACGGAGACGTGGCTCCGGGTGCGGACCCCACCCGACCCGACTCACAGCTCAGAGCCACTGCCCTTAGAACGAGGTGATCAGTCGTCCAGTTTGGGGTTTAAGAATCCACAAGTCACCCCCCCATTCAGTATGAACTAAGATCATTAATGTGTTTATAAAGTCAGTCCCCCCCTCAGCAGTGAAGGGAGGATTCCAAACCAATAAGGACATTACACACAGCGAAGTCCCTTTCGGTTCCTCTTGGGCCGGAAATCATCTGTAGAGACACTAGCTAACGCTGTAGTTCATGAAGGCAGCACAGGAGCGAGAACAGGGGGGACTTGAAACAAGTCTGGAGAAGGACCCCCGGCTGATGCAGGAAAGGAGTCCAAGCAGGAGCAGAGAAGGACCCCCTGCCGCTCAGGTCATGGTCATGCATTCCAAACCCTACCACAAGCGTGGCAGAGGGGCTGTAGGGGCTGCTGCCCAACCGCGCCCCAGGGCGTCTGGAAGCACTTCCGTGTGCAAGTGGCAGAGGGGGTGGCCCGCCCTCAGCTCCAGGACGGTCGTGAGCCCCCACGCGTCCTGACTGTCGTACACATAAGGCTCCATCGACATGAAGTACCGAAGCTGGGAAGAGATTTCCCGTCCCTGCCCCCACGACAGGAGGGTTCAACGTTCCACATGCAGGGTCAGCCCCGTTTAGTCATCACCTAAAATGACCCTCGATGGTAGAGAAGGTCCCAGACAGAGCATAAAGCCACCAGGAGCCTGGCGACCGGCGGCCCTGGGCAGGTCAGGAGCCAGAGGCTGAGCCTTGGTTCAGACACATGCCAGGGGAGTGTAGGGCAGCGCAGAGAACCGCCCTCAGGAAGGGGAGCCGAGGCCAATACGATGAGTGGACACCATGCGGGAAACACAGCGTAACTTCTGAAGACCTGGAGGGATTCGGACCGTTTTTATGTGCATTTTTCCCTTTTGCTTATCGGTACCTTCCAAGCGTGGTACAGCGACCGAGTGTACAGGGACGGCGGACAGCGGGCACCAGAAGGGCCAGCCCAGTAAGACTGTCGTGGGCTGGGGTCCGGGCCGAGACGTGTGGGTCTTGACATGCGGGCCACTCTAGACGTGCGGGCCACTCTAGACGTTCCTGAGGCGGGGGTAATACCCCCCCAATTTCCAAAGGAGCCCTGCAGCCGAAGTCGGTATTGGGGGGTCGTGCTCAGTGACAAACCGGCCCACTTCTTACCTTGTCGCCCTTCTCCGCACTCAACTCCCGCTTTCCCGCGTGGTTTCCCATCCTGCGTCGATGAGCTCGTCAGAAGCTACGAGAAAAACACAAGGCGTTGGCTTTAAAGCTAGAACCCTCGGAGTTCCTGCAGTTTCAGTCAGAGCGACAGTCCTGTGAGATACACCTTGCCCGTTTCTGAGACGAGGAGACGAAAACCCCCGGACATGAGACACACCGGAACCCGTATTAGCATGTTACACCTCGGCTTCTGATGCCGACCAAACCGCGAGGACGCGGGACCCCAGCCAATCCCCACGCCCTGTTCAGTAACAAAGACCCCTCAGTGTGTTTCCTCATCCTGGACAAGGAACCCGAGTCCAGACCTCTGGTGGGCGGCGTCCGCCCCGCGGCATAGCGCGGAGCGGGTCCCATCTCCTCCCCCGGTGCGCTGAGCCGTGCTGAGAGCAGACAGGGCGACAGTCCGGAAAACGAACGGCCCACCTGGGCCCACTGTTACGGGAATCATGGGGGCACAGACATGCAGGGTCGGACTGAGGATGGCTCAGCAGACAAGTAAGTACCCCAACAATGTGCACGACCTGCGAAGAAGATGAAGTCGGCTTAAACAAAAAACCCTGTTCTTCATCCGTTTTTTTCTAACATAAAGTTTAGCGGCATATTCATGATTTTTTTCACCCCACAAGGCACAAAAGTGGAGAATTTACCCAAACTCATTGTATACCAATTGCTTACCCACCCTCATCCTTGGCCCTGCGATGACCACCAGGACCACTCGCCCATCACCGTTGACCATCCCCGGGGCGCAGATGCTGGTGTTTAAGGACAGGTATAAAGTGCCATTGTCAACGAGGAACTCTTTGTAAACAACATGTGAAAACCATGTCCCTGCTGAATATGAAGCAGCTGTCCTTGAAGGGTATAGATGGGAAGGATTTCTAAAATGGTACATATGCCCAGATAAAAGGAAAGTCTCACTCCCCAAGAGGGGAAAGGGAACTTACTTAAGATCTGAATTTTTCCGAAGTCTCCCATAGTCCTGGGTGCCTCTGAGTGACCACGAAGGATGCCTTTGCCCTTCTCCACGAGGACCCCGACCGACGGCGGGATGGGCGAGAAAGGAAGTGATGACATTTTCGAGTGTCCCCTCCCAGGCTGTGTGAGTCCCTGAGCAGCTACGGGTAGAGACCCTCAACAGTCAATGCCCGTGGAGCGAACAGCCTTCCCGCCTCACGCTGTAAACGGAAACCGGGCCAGGCGATGGCACGTCCCGTGAGAGCCGGGGAAGAGAAGGACCAGGTGAAACGGAGATGATTATAAAACCATGATTATACGATCAATTAATTCTGACAACGGAAGCAAGAATATGTAATGGGAAAAAGCCTCTTCAATAAACGGTGATGGGAATGCTGGACAGCTCCGTGCGGAAGAACGGATGGATGACTTTCTCACACCACTTTCTCACACTCAAACATAAAAGAAGAAAACCACAAAATTCCAAGTTGTTGGCTTTAAAAGAAATTAACTCTTTTTGCCCATGTTCCACAGAATGGATGAAGAAGATGTGGTCTACATATGATGCAACGTTACCCGGCCACCAAGAAGAGCGAAATCTTGCCATTTGCAACAACACGGATGGTTTGGAGGACAAGATGGTAAGTGAAGTAACTCAGAGAAGACCGATGCCGTCTGGTTTCAGTCATACGTGTAGAAACAAAACAGCTGAACAAACTAAGAAACACTTAACTCCAGAGAACACACTGAAGGTCACCGAGGGGAGGGGGTCGGGGAGGGGCTAAACAGGGGAAGGGGAGAAAAATGAAACATTGGCAAGAAGACTTCACTTCTTTTAAAGCCAACAACTTGGAATTTCAGGGTTTTCTTCCATCTGAGCGTAAAGAACCTCACGTCACCAACCATGTTCTCCCCTGGGCAGCGCATCTCCTGCCCCCCACCCCTACTTCCTCCAGCCAGCGTCCCCTCCCCTTCTCTCCAGAGTGATGTTCCCTCCTTCCAGAAAACCAATCTCTAAGAATCTAACCTAAATCAGAATCCTGTGGAGTGTGTAAATATTGGGGGGCTTTTGGACAAAAGTGGAGCTATTTTTGGACAAAGGGCATTTGAGGCTGAAATCCAATGACTGACATGTGCCCTAA
The DNA here is from genome assembly GCA_004024605.1 of Pteronura brasiliensis. Classification (NCBI taxonomy): domain Eukaryota; kingdom Metazoa; phylum Chordata; class Mammalia; order Carnivora; family Mustelidae; genus Pteronura; species Pteronura brasiliensis. The sequence continues at coordinate 15,728 of PJEN01005142.1, forward strand.
CCTGACCCTCTTGCAGAAAGGTAATGCTTCTTCCAAGCTGGTCTGTCCTGATCCAAACTTCCTCAAACTCCAAAGCAAAACTTGAGGCTGCACTTGGGAGCATTGTTCCTGAAAGATTTAATCCATATTCAGAAAACTCAAGACTACCAGACCTAGGGTAGATGGACATCACAAAAGTCCAGGTCAGACTTCTGAATGCATGCAGAAGCTGTTTGAGCGGACCGCCTCTCGGATTAATAGCAGGAGAATTTATTTCACATGTACCAAATGGTATTTTCTGTAGGCAGATTCTCGCATTAAATCACAACGTACACTCTGGCACAAAGAGAATGACAAGACGTACGAGGAGAGAAGTGACGTGGGAACGTTGATCAGAACCTTCGTCATGGACAGGGCCTTCCAAGGCACCCGAGGATGAGGGGCATCTGGTAGGACTGCGGGCAAAGCCACGGCATGCACACGAGTTCAGGCACTGGCTTTGCTGGGTCTCACTGAGCCCTCACGAGCTAGCAGAGTGGGAATGTGCAAGGGCGATGCACTGGGACGGGGAGCTCACTACTGCCCGCCAGCCTCCCGAACATGCTAGGAAGAACCAGCCACAGACCAACCAGTGGAACACTGGCCAGTCATCTTTAGTCCACTGCATTTTTTTTTTTAAGTTCACTTATTTATTTTTTAAGTCCTCTCTACATCCAGCGTGGGGCTGGCACTCCATGGCCCTGACATTGAGAGCCGCCTGCTCTCCTGACCCGGCCAGCCAGGCGTCCCTGTTCCATTTCATTTCTGCAACTAACTGAACAGGGAGAGCGATTCTGAATGTGTGGGATGCTGCTTGGAGACCAGCTGACTCTGAGGAGTCTTGAGTAACATGAGAAGCTTCTTGTGAAATAATAAAAAAGGGAAGTGGGGGTGGTGAGCGGGGAGAGTGGAACTGGAAGCAGAAGACCTTGGTCTGCACAGGGTGGGGGGCAGGGGGCTGCCTCACACTCCTTAGGGTGATGTCCCGTTCCAGAGGGGAGGCCTACACAGCCCCCTGGGGTTGCTGGAAATCTCCATAACACGTCCATGGGCACCTACGCCGTAGCAAGCTCGGCGGCGAACACCCCATGTGAGCCATTCAAGGTCACAAGCCATTCAAGGTCACAAGGCCGACCGTGAGGCCTTCACGGTTCAGACTTCACTCCTCCTGCAGCTGACGCTACCTGTGGGCCCCGTGGTGGAGATCCTGAAGGACCCCACAGATGAGCCCCACCCCGGGCAGCCGGGCGTGCAGGTGCCCAGCGGGGCTGCTGGGCGTGAGGGCGCGCGTGAACACAGGGCACCACCAAGGATCGGAACCAGCCGCGTCTGGCCACCTCCGGCTGGGCTTCTGGCACGTCTGAGTGAGGTGCCGTCCAGGCTGTTGCTCTGTGACGCGGGGCAATGAGCTCCGCCTCTCTGAGCCTCCCATTCCTTTCTGGCGGTGAGAACGAAGCAGCCGTGGGGCTGGTTAGAGCGAGGGTCAGTCTAGTCGCTGCTGGTTTCTGTCCTTGGGTCCCTCCCAGCAGGTGTGTGTGATTGTGGGGGGTCGAGCAGCTGCAGGAATGCACGGACCCAGCCGTGGGCATCCGCTCAAACTGTCCAGGTCAGGGAAGAGAAGGGGGTAAGAACACTGGCAGCCCCTGAGAAGCCCAGGAGTGGCGCCTCACAAGGAGCCCAAAATGAGAGCTCAGGCCCCTTGGAGGACCCGCCCGACCCAGGAAGTTAGGCAACTGGTGCTGGTTCAAGACGGTGCTGAATGGGATGGGAAGAAGGAGTCCGCCAGCAGCAGCTGCAAGCGACAGCTGTCCCCGGCCTCAGAAGAGCCTCATATCCTTGCCCAGTGTATGTTCACAGGCTGGAAGGTGGCGGGGACCTGACTGTGAGACAGAGAAGGTCCCAGACATTGCCCAGACACAAGCCTCCCGGAACGCAGGGTTCCTGGGAGCACAGAGTGGCCAGGGAGGCTGGGGGCCACAGTGCCTGGTCAGAGGAGATTGTGGGAGCCACTCCCACTCCTCACTGCCTCGGGGCTCAGAGCATCTACCTTCTAAGTCATGTAATTACAGGAACAGCCCTGTAGCTTTGTTCCCATTTCACAGCTGAGAAAATAACGTTTAGAAGACTGAATCTAGCTTCAAGTGGTTCGTGACTTTAGGAAAATATTTTACTTAAAAACTGGGATTTTTAATGTATTATAAATACATCTTACATGGAAAAAATCATTATAGGTCTAAGATATACATTTCTATGTTATTAATTAGCACAATACAAAGAAGTAAGACCTGTAGCAAGTAGCCTGGAGAACAACAGGGATGGTGAGAACCTATGCCCTGAGAACACTTACATGGGGACATACGCTGACTAACGAGGAGAACAGGGACGCTCCTCAGTGGAGGTCAGAAGACCCTTAGGGTTCAGTAAGGGGCCACACCGACAGCACAGACCCCGACTACACAACTAACACACCTGCTCTCTCCCCCCGTCCCTAGGGAAAGACTTGTAGTTCCATGAGTTGCCGGACGCAGAATGAGACAAACAGGGCATTTATTAAGACCCCGAAGAGCTAACCTTCCACATGTCTCAACGTGAAACGTTCAAATTTCTTCCAATAACATTTTTAAACAATAAATAATTGCGCTTCACACTCGGTAGGGAGCCAGAGGGCTGATTCTGTCCTGGGTCTCTGGTGCTATTTCAAAGCGATGTTTTCCGGTTTTGTGTGCACCTGCCAACGTGTGGGCGTGGCCAGGGAGCACCCCAGGGGGACACCACTGGAAGGATGGGCTGGGGTCTGCGCTGGCCACAGAGGCAGGTGGACCACTGAACCCGCGGGGAATCTAAAACCTACCCCCAGGAGTCGCGGGTCCTTCCCAGCACACAGGAGTGTTAAAGTGCATTTATGACAGCAGGATTGAAACACCCCACCAGGGTGGCAACTTTTGCTTTCCTGATCTTTTAAATCCATTAAATGGACTTGGGCGTTAACCATTCATGGAATTTTTGCTTTTCAGTGGACTCTAAAGGTCACCAGACCTGACTGTTCTCACCACTGCCGTTCCCACGTCACCGGGGTCTGTCTGCAGGGCCCCAGCCCCTGGTCACCGGGCCAGGCAGCGGCCCCTGGGGACGGAGCAGAGCCGTCACTCGCATCGACCGAGGAACCACCGGGCAGGAGTGTGTTGTCGTGTTTCGGGGTGGTCGGGGGTGGTCCCCCTGCGCGTTCCGGAGGACGGAGAGCGAGGTAGGCACCGTGGATTCTGGGCATGTGCGCGGCAGAGGCCTATCTGACCTCTGAACTGTGGGTCGGGTACTAAGGAAAAAGTGCAGAGTTCAGACGGATGGGGTGTAGTCAGCGTACCTCAGGAAGGGCGTCACCAGAATGAAGGTCACGAAGCAGGAGGAAGTGACATTTCCAAAGGGGCAGCCTCCTCTCCTTTTTGGGAACGCTAACCTCAGACAGAAGGAACTCCCCAGAGAGGGTCTGGGACCTGGTGGTGCTGGTGGCCGGCTCCGTCCCCTCGGGTGACTGCTGTATCCCACGCGCTCCTGGGGGGCTCCAGCACGTCGGCTGGGCACAAGAGCCCCACCCGGAGCACCGGCAGCTGGAACAGAGAGGGGGGCGGGCGGCTACAGACCAGAAGTACCTGCAGCCTGAGTGACACGGGGGGAGCAAGTAACACGCTCTCCCACCCTGGTCCCCCCTACCTGCAAACCTGGGAGGGGAGCTGGGACTTCCTGGACTGTTGGGGAAAGGGCTGGTTAGTATCTGACCAGCACCTAAAGCCAGGAACCATGGTCAGAAGCTAAAAACCCCAGCAGGGGCCTCCTGGGAGCAGCCACGGGCCGTCTTCCACGGCATCGCCCCGCCAAGCCCAGGCAGGGACTCAGGCCAGAACCCCGGCTCTGGTAATCAGCCGCGCCTGCACCATGACCATGAATCCATGAATGCCCCATGACTCAGCACACAGTCCGTGGCTGTGAGAAGAAACACACACTCTGGGCATTGCTCGGGGCCAGAGCTGGTGATCACAGGACAGAACAATGTGCCTTCGACTCGGTACGTCTTTCCACCCACCTCTGGAACAACTCATGCATCCCTGACACCGGGCGTGATGGTTCCTGATGGTCACGCACAGGGAGGAGATGCGTCAGCTCAGGCCGTAGGTTTCTAGCTGGCATGGGGCCAAGAGTCTTGTCTGAGTCTTAACTAAACTAAACCTGTGTTTCTTTCTGAAAACACAGAAAACATCTGAAGCTTGAACTATTGGTCTAAAATGTTCAGATTCAAGTCACCAACCCCTATGGGGCCCCACAGGAGACAGCAGATCTCACTGCATCATGGTACTGGGTGACTTCTTTCCAGAACCTTCCAGATTCCAATCAGGGAAAAGCATGTTGCCCCGCGTGGTCATCAGCCCATCACAGTCCCGCCAGAGACATGTCAGAGGCTTCCAGTGGGCCCTGCCGCTGCCCCAGGGTGAGCCTGCGCTTCTTGAGAGCCAAGGGAAAGATAAAGAAGGCCGCAAGCGGCCATTATATTCACAGGAAGGGGCGGGGGACGGTCTCGGGAGAGCAGGGTGTGTGGCCGGGGCCGAGGACTGGGGTCAGGAAGCTGACAGCAGCCGACAGGATGGGGTTACCACGAGCTGGGCGCTCTGTCCACAATTCAGAGGATTGCTTCTTTGTCCTCTCCCTGCTCCGCTGAGACACGGCCCTGGCTGTGCTCGTCTTACAGATGGGGAAGCTCGGAGGTCAGGAAATTCGGGGGACCCTAGGTCACGCATGGCAACCACATGGAAGGCCATCTCCAGAGCTCCAGCTCCGGCTCGGCCGTGAACTGACAGGGCCCCAAAGCATCTCATTTCTAGGAAAGGATTTCTTGAAGCCTGAGTCTTGGGTTTGTTAAGGAAAAGTGCTCCGCCCGAAGGTCAGCAGGGGGCCCCTCGGCCTGCACTTCCTGCCGCACAGCCCGGCTCTGCTGGGCCCAAAGATATGGACAACGACTTCACAAAGCCTTCGTTCCTCACATCCTTCTGTGTGAAAACCACCGCAGAGCCTCGGTGAATAATGAGGGCTTCCAGGAGTACATCCTGCGACGCAGCCCCTTTTAAATCTGTTACTGAGAAACGTCCGTAACAGAGGACGAGAGTGTGCTGAGCGCGTCGTCTACACGAGGCTGCTGAGAGCCTCGGCCTTGAACGCGAGCTTTCCAGCAGGCTCTGCTCGGCACTGGGCTGCTAAGTGGTATCTTTAGGACTGAAAAAGACTGACTTCCTTTCAGAAGGCAGTGGTTTAGTACCACGAGGCTGAGGCCTTAGGATTTTCTTGCTCCATCAAAACCAAGACTGTCCAGGACGGCCCTTTTACAGGACACCCAGTGCTCACCCCGTGCGTCACTATATATTATGTATTATATATTATATATTGTAACGCATCTTAACCCTTTCTACTCCTTACGAATTACAGCATTTCCTATTTGCCCCCCTTGGCAGAATTTACACGAGGCGTGGTGACATCGAAAGACAGGGCAGAACCAATCTAAAGAAGCAAAAGGGCATGCTGGCACGGGAGAAAACAGGCGTGCCGCGGCAAACCTGGATTCTAGCCGCATCTGCCCTCAGCAGCAAGGCCCTGGACGCGTCAGCTGGCGTCTGGGAGCCCCACCTGCTGTCCTGCGGGGGAAGCGAGGGGCCGGGCGGGGGCGGCTTGGGGCCCAACAGCCAGGGACGGTGCTCCGCTTCTGCCGGCGTCTGCTCCACACACCCAGCATCTTCACGCCTCGAGCGCTCCCCGACAAGGACTGAGCAAAGCCGCCCACGTTGTGTCAGACTGTGACAGCTGGTTTCCCGAAGTCAGAGGCCAAGCCCCGGACAAGAAGCTATGAAAACTCACTCCTGGAGTGTCTACTTGGTGCTCAGCACCAGAAGGAGCGGCAGGAGAGCAGGCGAAGAGAGCTGGACCCTGTCAGGCCCGCAGCACGCAAACACACCACACGAGTGTGTGCACTCATGCACGCCCGTGCACACGTGCGCTCACTCTCTCCCTCTTCCGAGTTCTGGGATGCTAGGATGGCATCCACACGTTCTCCAGCCTGTCCCTTCTGTTGGGAGTCCTCAGACTTACTCTAACCTACTTCTGCCTCAAACCCTTTATACAATGAGGCCGGTGTGCCCAGGAGAGAAGCCCACACGCCGTCGGAGGCCCATGCCAGAGCTCTGTCAGGAGAAGCGGGTGTAACAGCCCGACAACGAAAGTGGGGCTTTTGGTTTGCACACCGCTCCGTCCCCAGCACCACGACGGTGACTGGTATGTCGTAGGTGCTCAGGAAATACCCATTAAGTGACTAGGAGAAAACGGAATGAAACCAGGAAGCCATCCCCTCGACCCCAACCAATCACATGTGCTCACCTGCCCACACACACCCACTCTCGAGCAGCCCGTCTGTGCCTGGAGACCCGTCCTCGGTTTGTGGCCGCACACCCAACCAGACCAGCGCGTGGTCCCGGGGGAAGCCCAAGGGGTGGGCGTGGCCGGGAGGACCGGCTGAGCCGGATGGAGCAGCCGAGGTCCACCCAGCCTGGGGCACCGAGAGGAGAGCCAAGGAGCCGGGGCCCTGAAGGCCCATCTAGGGGCGGAGTCCCCGCAAACACGGAAGCCCTCGTTCAGAAGGAACCCAGGACACTGCAGACAGGAAGTGTGGGTAGATGGCTGGGGTGCTGAGCACAGATGGCAGCAGCCAGACTCCCAGCCCCTGCCCTCAGCTCCAGACGGAAACCTGCAACGCCTGCTGGCACGGGGACCAGGAGGCACGGGGACCAGGAGGCACGGGGGGTGGAGGGTCTGGGTGCCCAGGTCCTGGACGCAGAGCCCGCCGCCAGATCCCCGGGAGCCGCCGCCTGGCCCACACATGCTGCGAGAAGGGGCCCATGGCCAAGGGCAAACCGACTCCTCTGAGGCTGGGAAGGGGATGTAGCGTGGAGTCGGGGACGCTGCCCTTCGGGAGGCAAGGGGGACCCAGCGTCAAGGAAGCACGCCCCTGTGCTCAGCTCACGCATCACCCGTCACAGCAGGTCTGGGTTACAACACGTAGAAACAGTGCACTAGTGGACTCAGGGGCTGGGGGTTTGTGCCTGAATTAATTACCTGTTCAAGGTGCTAATTTAGAGATTACACTCTAGTAAACGTTCATCCAAGTGTGGCTAAATAGAAACACTTGAAGCCAGGTCGATCCAAACAGGCCCTGGCACAGCGGACTGGCCTCCGGGCGGGGGGCAGCCCGGCTCCCTGGGCAGGGAGCTCAGTGACCCTCTGTGCGCGAGTCAGGCCCACGGCTGACGCTGCACTGAGACCTCCGCCTGCTGTTTCTCCTTCCTTCCTGAAGCCCACGGGCACCGCGCGGGGCCCAGGCTTCGCCTCCTTTGAGGACCGAGTGGACACCTGCTGCTTCCCTCTGCACGCGGTCCCGCCGCCTGCCTCGGCCTCCGGCACACACTACCCAAGGGCCGGGACGGGTCTGTGCAGAGACCGCCGGAGCACGCGCCCAGGGAGAAGACCGTAAGAAGACGATGGGAGACCCTGTGGTCTGGAGCCCAGAGCAGCCTCCTTCTGGGCTCCCACCTGATGATGGGTGTCACGGTCATGAGGTGTCACTCACGGAAGGAGGTCGGGGCGAGCCCTGTGGGCTGACCCCAGGGTACATTCTTCAAATTCCTGTCTGAGCCCAAGTCTTGAAAGAAGAGAAGGTCCTTCCCAGAGGCACAGGCTCTGAGATGGCTGTACCACGGCGGCTCTCACGAGACCACCGCCTCGGGCCGGCCCTAGCTTCGGGGGCAAATTTGGTTGTTGCTGTTTCTTCCGTTGGTTTGAAATCTTGTAAAGTAAGTAAAAGTAAACAGTAAGAGGTACTTCTCCTACAGCACACTTACTTCGGTGTCGCTGACCCTCCGGACGCGAGCACTTCTACTTACACTTAGTGTCAGGACAGTTACATGATGCAGCTCGAACTGTGACATTTCGCAGCATTTTCAGGAAGTTTTCCTCCAGGTCTGAGCACCGCCACCCCCCCCCCCCACAGTCCCCACCACCTGTCTGGAGTGAATGAGGTCGGTTTTCCATTTCGGGTCTGAATCCCTCTCTTCTCAAGGATAAGTCCTGACATACGGAAATCAGGACAGAATGAAAGAATCACCGTCTCTCTTCTGGGATGGTGGCCCCTTCCAGGGAGCAGTGCGACATGCCGTAGGGAGGCTGCAGACCTGTTTCACCTGCGCTGACATCTGACTTCTCCTCTCTAGGTTCTTGGGAAGACAAGTGCGGCGGTGCCCACACTTCGTGATGCTCCGTCTCAGCCCTTCCGAGGTTATTACATCTTCAGACACCAAAGGAACCAGAATAAAAACAACCAGGGCAGCCCCCTGTGCCCCCCCCGCACACACATGCTCACACATGCACACACACACAGAAACCTAGTTTTAAAAATATAAGTACCGTATTTATTTTATTAAATTGCTGCTTTAATTTATCCGGTCTTTCAAGGCAACACGGTAAGCTGAACGAGTCACGTATGACGTTCTTCTGATGGGGGAAGAACAGACTTGGCGTGTTCGCATGACGACGACAGGACGAGCCGAGCTCCGCCAGCGGCGGATGCTACAGATACACGCCCCACACGCTATGCCAGTGACGCCGAGGCACGTAAGCCACACTTGCAGTGTCCCAGGATGCACACGTGCGATGGAACATTTAAGCTCCGCGTCAGCAAGATGCTCTGAGCCAGCGGAGGCCCCGCTGCTAAAAGCTGAGCAGGGAAGGAGGGCATCCCGGAGACAGTCCGGGATCGGCAGATGTATAAGGAAGTGGGCCACGGGGCCACGGGGAGTTGCGTGGGGCTGCTGGGGTAGGTTTGAGGCCCGGGGAGTTCCCTGGGTCCAGGACGCCTCTGCACAGCATGACCTCGTCTCCTCCCTCCGCGGAGCAGTCCCGCTCTCCAGGAGCCCCGTGGTGCACCCGCTGTGTGCAGGGCAGGGCCTTTGCGGTGGGAAACCCGTCTGTGTGCTTCCAAGTCCCCTCCTTACACAGAGGAACCCTTGGGGCAAGAGCCGCACCTGCCGTACCGCCGCGGGCCTGCGAACCTGGAGCGGGGCGTTCCGCGCACCCCAGTCTGTGGATTTCAAAACTCCTCATGCACGGGCTGCGCTTGGGAAGCCCGCGGTGCAGCTCTGTGCCTTCCGCTCCCACAGCAAGATCAGCAGGAACGTTAGGCTCCGACGACGCAGGAGGACATGGACGGAGAAGCCGAGCACGGTCGTCAGAGACGCTCCCGCTTACTCGATGGAACGGCAACGCTGTTCTCTGAGAGCAGGACCCACGGCAGACGTGAACGATCCCAGTGAAAGTATGAACGCGTAGAATGCCGTCGCCCCAGAGTCCCTCCTTCCACCGTGAAGTCATTTTATCAGTGAAACACAAGATCTTGTTGACCTTATTCAGACGCATGTCTGTGCGTGTACATCCGGGTAACCTCGTGGAGACGAGACCACCCTCCCACGCGCGTCACCCGGCCCCCCTCCCGCGGGTGTCACCCGCCCCTCCTCCGCTAGGAGCGGGGGTGCCCGGAGTTTACTCGGGGGCTCATGCACTCGGTCCCCAAGACTGTGGCTGCTGTGCCGGAGACAGGGCCTGGGACTCTGCATTTACTAAGAATTCCGGACGCAGTGATGCAGGCGGTAGGCAGACCACCCAAGGGCAAACAGGCGTTGGCCCTGCCCCTCAGCCTCACGAGAAGACACAGAGCCGGGCTGGCAGGCGGTAGCAGACACTTTGGTAGCCCGCCACCATGCCCCTCGTACCCCCACGGCCCCTGTGCCCCCTGCTAGCCATCAGAACAGACCCAGGGAGATGGTTCTCTGTGTGTGATCTGTCTCTAGGTTTCCCACCAGACTCGGGGGGAAGAGCTACAGGGGAGGGAGTCTTCTGTCTGTTTAGGCTGGTGGTTGATGGGGCGGGGCCTCGCGTGTCTGCTGCGGGAGCTGCGCTTGTACCTGGAGGCTTGCTCCCGCTGATGCGGCGGCATTGACAGACATTCCTAATGGGAGGGGAGGGCCCGATGTGGCGGGCCGGCACCCTGGGGTGCAGGGTGGTCCCATGTCACCTGACCCCACGAAGCAGGGACACCACATGTGCAAGGTGACTCTCTGGTGGTGGACACGGCCGTCAGGGGCCCTGCCCTAAAACACTAGGGCAACCATGCTCACGTACCCCTCTGACAAAAATCACACCCTCACCGTATTTAACTACAGTACAGAGGAGTCATTCTCTGAAATGTGAATTTCAGAAAACATCACTGCAGGAAGACACGTCACACCCATAGGGCCCATGTCTCAGCGAGCCCCACTCACAGGAAGTCACTGTCCTGCTGGCTTCCAGCCGGGAGCTCCGGGATGGTGCGGACAGGGAGTCGTGAGGTGGTGGGGACAGGGAGCCACGGGGTGGTGCAGACGGGGAGCCGTGGGTGGTGGGGACGGGGATCCAGGTCCCGAAGGGCAGCACAGCTGTGGGCCACGGTTCTGTCCCCCGCGGGCTGCGGGGCGGGACACGGCTCCATGAGCGAGCGTGGGCCCCCAGCAGCAGGGCGCTCAGAGTGCACGCAGTCCCCAAGTATCAAGATGGTCGGCACTGAATGCTGACCGCAGATCAAACCAAAACCCAGCGTCCAAGTACAACCCAGTCACATCTGTTCACAGAACAAGCGCCGACACTACTCAGCCTGCTACATGGTTTTAAAACCGGGAGACAGAAACCAAACCCAAGCCTTCATTTCTGCATAATCAAAATCCACATGCTGTTAAAAACCACTGCATTTCATAAAATGTCCTAAACTATTTTTGTGTTTTTGATTTTGCAAAATACATATGAAGGAAAAGCATCTCGCCCTGAAGGAAAACAGCCAAGGGGCTCAGAGCAGAAACTCATTTCCTGTAGGAAGGCTGTGGCTTCGCCTCAGAGACACCCCATCACACACCCTCCTTGTCACCACCTACGAGCCACTGACCCCTTTTCAAAGCCAGTGTGAGTTCTGAGGTGGGGTGTCCTATCGCCATCAAGAGAGATGTTCTCGAGTTCTTGCAGGTGACAAGTTGGACCGTTTTCCCATCTAATTCTTTCCAAGAGGAGCTGTTCTGCAAAGGCCCCTGGTTTCTGGGTCCTCCCCAGGTGCTCGTGTGGCCTGCGGGGACAAGGCAAGATCACAGGCCTGGGCCTGGGGGCACCACCCAAGGGTGGCTGGGGAGGGTGAGGGCAGCCCTGTCCTGATGCGGGGCCTCTGACTTGTGAAGGCAAGTTCTGGGGGGCTGTAAGGACCAGAGGTTTGGGACCTGTGTCTGAGACCTTACATGTGCCACTTGACAGGCCTGCTTGCCCCAGAGAACTCGGGCTTCTCTGGGGACGGACCCTGCTGGATTCGATGTGGGGCAGAGGGACTGCAGAGAAGGCACATGGCTGGGCTTCCCCATCGGGATGCACAGCCTCCCTCCAGGGCCCTGCGGGCACCATTACTCAGTTGGTCTGTGTCCTTTTAGAAAAGAAATCTGTCTCGGGAGAGGGGCAGATTAACTAGGCCTTTAATGGATTTTATGTATGTCCTAAAAACACACGTATTATGAAAGAACAGTGTCACATAAAAATCAACTCCTGGGTTGAAAAATTCAGAAGATTAAACCTTATTTAAAATAACACTCGGGGGGCGCCTGGGTGGCCCCGTGGTGTCTGACTCTTGATCTTGGCTCAGGTCTTGATCTCAGGGTTGTGAGTTCAAGTCCGACAGTGGGCTCCATGCTGGCTGTGGGGACTGCTTCATAAAGCAATTAAAAATAAAACAAACAGGATAACATTTGGGGAGCAGAGTGGTCGTCCTTTTTGTGCAAAGTGCTGCTTTAACCTTCTGAGGACGAAGGTGTCAAGGAGCAATGTCCCCAAGACCACCTGCATGGACTCCAGGTGTGAGCAGATGTGTGTGTGCGTGTATGTGTGTGTGCAGATATGAGTAGGTGTGTGTGTGCGTGTGCAGAATTGTGGGGGGGTGTGCATCAGAGTGTATGTGTGTGTCCATGCTGGCCATGAACTTGGCCGTCAGACACTGAGAAAGCCTCCCTTCTGCCTCTGTCCTTCTCTGCACTCTGAGCTCATCTGTCCATGTTCTTTCTCCTCTTCACGTGCCTGTTGGTATATTTTTTACATTCGTCTCTACTATAAAACTAAACATGAAATTTGTTTAACCACTTACGAATAAAACCTTATTTTCTTTTTTTCTTTTGGAAAACATTAACCCCCTCACTCTTCAGGAAAGTGAATTAATTTTAAAAAGAAATCAACATCCCCTTGAGAGTTGCAGACCTAAAGGAGCCTATTCTAACCCTTGTGAGTGGAAAGACGCAGGACGCGGAGGCGTCGCCACGATTCCAGTAAGACAAACAGTAAGGGGACTCGCTCTACCCATTGTGAAGGTTTACTGTGCTGCTATGGATATCAAGCCGGTGTGGTGCCAGAGGCGGGACAGACACCCGGATGGGCGGAACAGAACTCAGAACCCAGAACCGGACCCACACGAGTATGCAGAAGTGACTTCTGACAGAGGAGCAGGACAGCTTGACTGAAGAGTGACCTTCTGTTCGACAACAGCCCGGGAGCGACAGGACACTCATAGGCAACAGTAAATCAAAGCCAAATGAAAAGCCCTCAACCTACACCTCACACTTGATATACAGATGAACTCAACAATGGACAACAGACTTAGGTGTAAGATGCGAAACTACACCAGGCAGGGAAACAAACAAACAAACAAACAAAAAACAACAGGAGAAAAATCTCCAGGACCTCCGGCTAGGCAGAGCGTTCTCACCCTCCCCCATCATTTCAACCCATGAAAGAAAAAAATTAGTAACAGATCTCGTCAAGTTGAAAAACTTTCTCTCTACCAACAACCCTGTGGAAAGACGACGAAGGACAACCACCAGAATATAACTGCCAACCACCGACCACCGTCTAGAACATAGGAAGAGCGATCGAGACCAAACGCCCAATTAGAACATGGGCAAAGACACGGACAGGCTGTTTACCGTAAGGGTGCACAGATGGCAGATGCACGCAGGGACCTTCCACGTCATTACCCATGAGGGAGATGCAAATCAAAATCACGATGCCACCACACACCTCATGATAGAACAGCTAAAACAAAGAGTAGCCGCGGTGCCAACCGCTTCGATGTTGTGCGCGTCCCGGGTCCCTCCCACCTCGCAAAACAGCGCAGCCATTCTAGAAAAGAGGACGGCGGTTTTTTACAAAATGAAACATGTGCTTGCCCTATGACTTAGCAGCTGTACTCTTGGGCATTCATTCCCAAAGAAATGAAAGCCGTGCTCACACAGAAACCTGTACAAGGACGTTCAACACAAGTGCCCTTCCAAGAGGGAATGGCTAAAACAAACAAACAAACAAACAAACAAACAGCCCAGAATGGTGATGCATGCATACCACGAAACACGGCTCAGGGATGAAAAAGAACATAGACTCCGCTCGAACGGACCCCAGGAGAACGGCGCTTAGTGAAAAAAGCCGATCGAGAAAGCCTGCGTATTTTATGACTCCGTTCATACAGCATTCTCGAAATGACGGAATTACAGAAATTGGGGAACAAGATGAGTGGTGCCAAGGGCTCGGAGAGGGGGAAGGGGACAGCGTGGCCTGCGGCTGAAAAGGACGGTGTGCACAGCCCACAGGTGGAGCTGTCCCACCAGACTCTTGGTGACCACGTGATCCAACTAACGTTTATTAAGTTCAGGTGGCAAGAAAAAATCGCCGATATCCTCCGCCACCAGGCACTCACTGCCACCGGGGACCCTGGCAGCAAGACCCGACCTTCCCAACCCCCATTGACTTGCAGGGCAAGTCAATGCCAAATCCCAGAGCAAGCACCTTGTCTTACACTGTCTCACCTTCGAGCAGAATCGTGATACATCAGAAAGACTTCCAAAGTGGATTTGAACCAAATAGCTTCGGTTCCACCCTGCGTTCATAAAAGCAGTCATTTCAGAATAGTTAAATCCTTGAGAGATCGTGCTAACCAGCACTGTATGGTCACTTTTAACTGGATTCCTTCCCCTCGGGTTTTTGTTTGTTCCACTTAAAAACATAAAACTGCTACTGGGCCCTTCGCCTTGTCTGGTAGAAACATGTTATTAGGCCGACGGCCTCCAGCAGGTCCTCTGGGCCACCCTTCAAGAGGGGTTGCTCTGGTCTGGGCTCCCCAGCTCCAGGCACGAGGCAGTATGTCCCAGCGGGTCCCACCGTCGCCCACGGGTGGCCTGCCAGTGAGCCTTGATGCCCACTGGCCCCTGACCTGTGGGCCATGGTCTGTAAAATGTCCGGGTCCTTGGTGAGTTACAATCTCAAATAAGCAGAGGTATTAGGGTGCTCCAACACCTTGCTTCCTCTGAAAAACTTCTTCCAGCCGAGTGTGGGTGTCCCTCCCTAGGTCAGCCAGGGGCCCCCCTGAACCATGTTTACACCCTTCAGAGCACACCCTAGGCCCCTCACGCGCCTGCAACTTGGCTGCGGAGCTGAACGAGCACTCGTTGTTGATTCTCAAGTTGTCGCAATTGGAAAACACAGAACAGGAACCAGAATGCGCCTATTTCCTGCCAGAGACTTACTGAGATCCCCGAAGAAACTTAAACGTTTTGTAAACCTTACTCTGCCTTGCGAAACTGAGGGCGAACGGGGACCTTGAAAGAAACCAGGAGCTGCCACCAAGCATCCCAGGAGACCCAGAGCCAAGGGGCGTCAGCGCAGTGAGGGGAGAACACATCCTGGAGGCCACCACCCACCGCGCTGGGCCCAGGCGGAGCGCCCGCCCCCAGGTCACAGGCGCCAGGTGCGCAGGTAGCCGCAGGTGGGCCCCGGGGGCTGCAGGTGGGTGCAGGTGGCCGCAGGTGGCCTCAGCAAGCGGCTGCAGGCAGCGCGCGCTGGAGCTGGGACAGGCCCGGCGAAGGCGGAAGCCAGGCGAGTCTCCAGTCGCCGCCCCCCCTCTCCGTGATCAAAGAGAAACTTGCTTCGTTCCGGGGTGGGGTGCGGGGGCGTCCGCGGGGCTCCGCGCGTGTTACTAGCAAGCGCTTAGAACTGGCAGGGACCCCCAGCCTGCCCTTCAGCTCGCCACCAGCACCCGTCTCCATGTCGCCAGGAGCGGCCTCATTTGATCTTCCTCACCTCTCACCCCTAAACCCCACCCCCACCGCCACCTCTAGGCCACGCGCCCTTCCAGCGACCTGGCCTCGGGGCCTGGCCGGAGGCCACACCTGGAAACCTGTCGGGTTCCAGCGCCCGCCGCCCTAGACCGGCGCCCACACCCGCGCCCACCCACTCGCAGGGAGGCCTCAGGCTGCCACCTGCGCCGCTGCCCAGGACAGCCCCGCGCCCCGGGTCCCGCCCAGAGTGCCGGGGGCCCCGCTCCGGGGCGCGCACACCAAGCCCGGGGCCGCCCTGCCCGCCCCCGCCGCGATCACCCACCTCGAGTCCGCCGCTCCGAGGCCGAGGGCGCCGCGGGGTCCCAGGCCGCCTCTCCGCAGCCCGGGCCCCACTCGTGGGGAGCCGGCTCCCGAGCTAGCCGCCGGCGCTGCCTTCCGGGGAGGGAGACGCGGGCCGCCGGGGCCGGAGGCTCGTCCTCGCTGGCGCGCGGCGGTGACTGAGGGCGGCTGCTCCAGGGCCCGGCGCGCACCCCGCCTCCCGCCCCCGCCGCCCGGGCTTCCTGCGAGCCAGGTAAACAGGGCTGCGAGCGAGCGGAGCCCGCCCACCTGCCGCCCCGCCCCGCGCCGCCTGCCACCCGGACCACCTCGGGACCGCCTGCCGCCCCGGAGGGCCGCGGACGCGTGGGGACCGGGCGCAGAGTCGGCGCCAGCGGGGCGAGGCCGCATTTGTCCGCCCAGAGCCCTGCTCTCTGAACCTTTCCTGGGACTTAACCTCTGAAACTACCCCCACCCGCCATCGCCGGGAGGGACCTGAGATAACGTCTCCTCCACACCCCAGTCCCTTTTCACAGCAGGGGGACTCGGGTCCAGAGCTCAGCTGCTGGCCTGAATCCACCCCATCCCCGGTTCAGCGCCCGGGTTAGCGCTCCCGTGGCCGCCAAGCCCGGCCTTTGGGAACCCCAGGTGATGAACTCTGCATGGATCCTGGCACCGGAACAGGAAAACGCATGTTTCCGCCGAGGAGGCAGGCAAAGGGCACACACAAAGCAGACCAGAAAATGCCCAGGGAGGAGGGCGAGCCCTTGGTCCTGCCCCACTCAAGCTTCTGTTGGCTTGTGGGCAGTGTCATCCTCCCCATGCAAAGGAAGCCTGCGGTCTGGACATCAGTCACCGGGACACACGGATTTGGTGGTCGGGTGGACTTTTCCCTGTATTCTTGGCCTCCTCCTGGCAGTGGGAAAGTAGAAGGGAGGAGGGAGAGCGAAGATGGTGGTGTCCTTCCTGATTCAGATTCCCGGTCAGCGAACCGAATCTGATTCCCCGGAGCCCGCGGGGATGTGATTGTGTATGTTAGGAGAAGTGGGATGTCTGGTGCTTGGCAAGAGGCAGAGAGCCCTTGTCCCCTGGGTCAGCCATCTGTGGCTTCACGGCTGTCCGCCCAACCGGCCGTCCTCATGTTCCCCAGGGATCTAGCAGCCACACTCAGATGCGGCTGATTCTACGAGAAATCCGTCCGTGGCGACCGACGTGTTGAACCTGATGCCTTCCTCAGGAGAGACAGGTGAGAGGAGAGAACATGATGTTCCCCACCTTGCATGGGGGCCGGCCGGGGCCGTGGAAAGGGGGTGCTGGTTGTGCCAAAGTTCCTACTTTTTCTGTCTCTGTTTCAGAAACGGATAAACAGGGTGGGAATAAGGGAGTCAGACACACAGCACCGGTGCACACGGCAGTGAATCAAACCCGGGAGGCTCCCGGCTCCCCTGCTCCCTGCCTCAAACCACTCATCACAGCTCTCACTGCCCACCCCCTGCCCCAGACTTCTTAAAGGTCAGGCCAGGGCCATCCAGAAACTGGGCTTCTTCTGGGTGCCTGTTTTGGCAACACAAAGACCTTCTCCCCCCCACAGATGTCTCTTTGCTTCTTCCTGGGGTGAGTGGGCCGTGGAGGGCCTGGGGTCCCTTGACTAAAGACTTGAGTGAAGGCTGGGCAGTGGAGAGCCCCACAGGTCACGCGGAAACAGCGTCCTTCACCTTCCACTCCACGCCGCATCTGCTGATTTCCAGTGCTTTATAGAAAATTCACATACGCCAGTTGTCGTCCCTGCAAATGTCAGGTTTGCCAGTTACAACTCTTTTTAAAGTATTTATAAAATCCCGCTGTGCCTGTTGTGTGGGGACAGTGTCCCCAGACTCACATTCCGGGGTCCGTCAAACAACGTACGTGCCAGGAAGACTGTTGAGTAGAACAACGGATCGGCGTTTGGAAGACCCAGTCCTGGGGTCGTCCCCTCCCTCTGGAGGTGGACGCGGGGGCCAGTATCTCGTGCTTTACCTGGAGACGGCCACACACCTTAACAAAATACAGAGGTTCATTTTGCTGAACACACTTGAAAGGGGTCTTTGGACAAGGGAGGGGGAAACGAGCCATGCCTTACGGCCTCTTTGACGTTTCCGAGATCAAGATTGCGATTCCCTCTGACGGGCGCTGGTGGCAGATGGTGAGAGCGGCCCCCACCGCTCTGCAGGGGGCAAGCCGCACGTCCGGCTGAGTGTGAGACACACTCAGTGACTGTTGTTCTGTGGAGATAACTACAGCTGACCCAAGCAAAAGGAAGTAAACACATAAATCTTAATAATTGTCAGGAGACTGGACTGCATGCCTTTTTGAGTTTGCTTTGTTTTCCTCATCAACAGACTTAACTTTGTAATTATATTTTGGCTGGACAAGGACTGAACTTCATTTTCATCGTGGTTTGTAATGAATAATTTGCCGATGATATTCGCAAAGCCGATAATTTACCAGAATAGGGTTGAAGGTTGACTGTTCCACCATAAATTCCCGTTGGTACATGGATAGACTCTGCTCAGGTCACAAGTACCAGTAGGCGAGGGGCGTGAACTCCAAAAGGGCAATTAAAATAACTCATGTGGACAAGGAAACACTTGAGAACTCTAGACCACAGCCACACACGCAACAGCCCCACACGGCAACCCTAGACTCCCTCCCCAACTGTGGCTGTCCCCACAGCACCCCCTCCCCCAGCTCACGCAGCCCGTGTGCAGAGTTACGGCTGAATGGGCACCTGGAGTGGCCAGAGAAGACCCGGGGTCTCTCTGCGCGCTCCCCAGCGTGTGCGGCCTGGTGAAGGGGTCAGGCGGCAGCACCCCCAGCAAGCTCGGAGGCATAAAGGGCTGAGGGACCACGGGGTTTGGGGAACCGGCTGGTGCAGAAGAGAGAGGCAGAGCCAGCAGCAAGGCAGAAGCAGTGGGGTGAACACCCCCGTCTCACCCCAGAGATGCGGGGTTTCCCAAGCCAGCAGAGGGCTGGTGGCCCGGGAAGCTTCAGGGCAGTAGTCTCCACCACTCGGGAGGTTGGGTTAGTGGCAGAGACTAGCATGGACAGAGCCCTCCGTAGACCATGACAGTAATACTTCGCAGATCCTGCTTGGGCCTTTGCCAATTCCAGCAATAAGGGCTTTCCATGCATCCCTGAGGCCTCAAGGCGGCTGTGGGGTGAGATCTGCTTCCTGTGTCCCACAGGGTCTGGGGCTGCACGAGGGCACAGTGGGAGCAGACATCTCGGGGCCCGCATCTCTGTCACGACAGCATTGCAAGCATGTGGACGGCACCTGGCACCGTAGGCCCACAAGAGATACTTGCCGTGTTTATGGAAAGGGCCAGAGCCAGAATTTGGTGGCAGACCCACACCAGACCCTCCGTGGAGAGCAGACGGAAGGCAGAGCCCGTTGGGACAGGCAGGGCAGGGAGAGACGCTGAGGGGGGGGGGTCTCATTGATAGGCAGGCTTCTGCCCCGGTGGTCTGAGGAGGGAGGGAGAGATAAGGGTCTTTAAGGGCAGGTGGGATGCCCAGGTAACACGCTCCGTTAGTAGCCGGCTGCGGGTAGGGTGTTTCCCTCAGCAGGCGGACTCCTCCTCGCACAGCCCCTCCCCCGTGGGCCCCGCTCAAGGATGGCCTCCACAGTGCAAGGTCTGGCGGGCAGCACGCGTCTCTTCCGTGTCCCCGTTGTCCCAGCGACTACCCCACAGCTCTGTGCGCCGGCGCTCCCCCGACGGAAGCATCACGGGCAGATGGAGGGCCATGTAAGCAGCTACCTGAGGAAGATAAGGACCTGACCCTTGTGAAGAGGAGTCCAGGGAAAGAACAACACCGGGAAGGGGGGTCGCAAATGCCCACAGAGGCCGTGGAGCTGTCTCGGCGGTGGGGGTGGAGGAGCGCGTTCCAGGAAATGGGGACGGCAAGTGTAAAGGTCCTGGGGTGGGTGAAGTTAAGTGGTCAAGGAATCCCAGGAGCCCACTGTGGCCAGGGGAGAGAGAAGTGGAGGGAGTCCATTAGGAAAAGAGATGGGGGGTCGAGCCTGTGGACACTCCGCGGAGGGTCTGAGCTGCCGGAGGAGCGACCTTGCCGCGGACAAGGGAGGGGTCCAGAGCACCCCCGGACGCGCCCCTCTGGTGTCTGAGTGGACACTGAGTGGGTGTGTTTAATGGAGGGGGAGCTCTGGGTGGGAGCTTGGAGGAGTCATTTGCAGAAGCTCCACCTGGTATCATAGATGGGGCAGGTGGGAGGAGGAACCAGCCAAGGACTCTTGGGAGGAGGCCCACCAGCGGTGGGGACTCCCGGGATCCCGGGCAGGCCTTGGGTCACCTTCACCAAGACCACGGTGACAGCCCGGCAGGAGTTGGGGGCAGTCTGAGACAGTGCCTGCCCACCCTCCTTTCCGGGAGTTCGCTAACAGGGGGAAGCAATGGGGGGCGGGTGAGAGCAGCTACTCTTCAGGATGTGAGAAAGGACAGCCTGTCTGAACACAGATGGAACCTTCCAGAGAGAAGGGCCCTTAACTGCCCACGTTCCTGTTTGAAAGTGCTTCTCAAGGACTGTAAATGTCTCCTTTAACCTTTCCTTACATTCTCCAGAGCATGTTTTGCGGGGCCCAAAGCTCATAAAATCTGGGAGCCCTTTCTAAGAAACAGAAGACCAGGAATGCAGTGAGGTATGGGGGTCGGGGAAAGACCCTGCTGTTTCGGCTGCACGAGCACCCAACAGCCCCTCTGTGGACTGTGGTCCTGGCAGGTGGACGCCCTCATTAAACAGGGGGAGCCCAGCGCCGGGTGCATCTCTTCCAGGCCTGTGGACCCCGTGTTCCTGTGACTTTGTTTCTTCCCAATCCTAGTGGGATGGGACTGGGGTTGTTTCATACTTTATGAATCCCCCCGGCCTCCAGGAAACCTTGCCCCTGGCAAGTCTGTCCTGTAACACGCTCTCCCCTACCTGTTATGAGGATATGATTTTGTATGTGACGTTCTTGGCTAACAACAGGTGTTATCCGGGTAAACGACGCCGGGGAGTTTTCACTGGAATGAGTGCATATTCTTTGTGACTTTTCTTATATTACACTCTAAAATATTTGATACTAATCAGTGATACGAAAGAAACCCCACCATTATTCAATTAATCTGCATATCTGCATTACCGTCTCTGGGATCGAACACTTATACATAGCTGTTCTTATGGCAACCAAAAGCAACAACTTCAGAGGTTGGTTTGGGTCAGGAAAATAGAATCTGCTTCTGTTTGGCAGGATACGTACCACAGGCTATTAAAAGAATGTAAATGAGCACGGGCTGTGTGGGATCATCGGTGATCTCTCTGTGGTAGCCCAAGATACAATCAGGTCTACCCAAAGAAAAGCTGTTTCTTCTGAGCCAGAGTTGAAGAAATGTTTCACTTCCCGAAGACCCTGGGTCCTCAGAGCTGACCTTTCTAATTACAGAAATCCACACCTCCTGCTGCCCATCCCCCGTGCCCTGCCCCTCGCCTGCCCACTCTGGAGTCCTGTCCACCCCAGCGGGATCTCACTGCCCACCCAGGGCCCACACAGGCCTGAGAAGCATCCTGAGCCTTCGTGTTCCCGCCATCTCCCTCTCCTGCAGCAGCCTTCCCCGGTGGCTTGGCTAGCCGGCACCGTGCAGTGCGTGCTTCGAGGAGAAGGAAAACGTATCCTCCCTTGTGGCTGAGGTGTGGGGGTGTGGGGGTGTCCCGGCAGATCCAATGCCATGACCGGGACCCGGTTTTTCTCTCCCCAGTCTCTGAATTCCTCAGGGTCAGCTCCATCCCTGGGAGCATCTCCCCGCATTGTCCCCCAGGGTGGCTGGCGGCCTTGGGGCTTCAGGCTTTGCCCTACAAGTCCAGGGTGCCTATGGGCTGGGACTGTTTTAAGTCTTGGGACAGTCCTTGGCCTGAACCAGGGGAGTGGGATTCCTTGAGGCAAGGCTTGGGGGCAGCTGCCGGGAGTGCACGTGCTTCTGGAGATGGCATCTGGTGCTGAAGGTGGGGCCTTGGGCCTCTGAGCAGTGAGGTCCGCAGCAAGCAGACGGCAGGGCTCACCTCGGGCTTCCGCACATGCTCTCACCTCCGCCTTCCCTGCAGTGAAGCCAGACCTCACCCACATTCGCACCAGCTCTTAGCTCAGGACTCCAGGTGAGGCCAAGCCCTCTTACCCCATCGAGGGTAGCTCCCGGGGATCTGGGGTGCTGTGGCTGCCCCCATTACCACAGGAGAGGGAAACAAGGACGAATTGTAATGAAAGCTCCCATGGAAAGGGGAAGAGTGGCAAACCCACGGCACTGATCAGACAGAACAGCCCGGGTCCCCGTGTGGCCTGTGTCCGGGAGAGAATCCCACAGGCCTGGGCCCATCGGTCCCTCAGGGACTGGCCCTGGGGGTGCCCCTTCCATCAGCACCCAGTGAAGCCACCTTCTGGCTGGAGAGACGGAGGGCCCGGGGGTTTGCCTGGGGGGCAGGGGACCCGGCTGTGGGTTTCCAGTCTTGCTGGTAGTACAGTCTTTTTTAACAAGTTGGGCTTCTGCCCTGTTTGTTTCCTGTTGGTTGCTTGATAATGAGCAGGCGGGCTTCTCAGTTCCTGCGTGTGAGTAGTTCACTGGGGCAGGGACTCGGCTCCTAGAATAAGCCCTCCCTCTGCCCCACTTGGCATTTAAGTGCTTTGCCTCAGGGCCACTCAGGTAGAAGGTGGAGGGCGCGTCCTCCCTGCCCAGTGGGGTGGCCCTGCCAGCGGCAGGGCCAGAGATGAATGACAGCCAGTAGGACCAGAGATGAATGACAGCCAGCTGCCTGGGAGCAGCCTGAAGATCATTTTTCCTCTCCTCCTCCACCTTCCTTTCTACTAAGTTCCTGCTTCCCTGCTGACACTGGTCAGCCCTGGTGGGAGAGACCCCTGCAAGGCTCTTGGTCCCTGGACGGCCCCTACTGTGGATTGCATGCTGTAGGGAGACAGGTTTTCAGGACAGCACGCCATCGACTGCGTCTCCTCTGTCCGCAGCAGGTGGTCAGCATCGAGGATCTATTTCCTGAGGGCTTAGCGATCCCCCAAATTTGGAATCGTGCGACCATTCCCAAATCCTGTGGCTGTCTGTCACTCGAGTGCCAACGGCCAGCCGAGGTCGTTTAGCCATATGCTTGCTTTAAAAGGTCAGGGGTGGCCAATCGCTGTCCACCTCCAATGCAGCCCATTCCAGATTCATTCTATACCCAGCTGCTCGTAACGACACTGCCGGAGCAAAGTATTTAATGGGTGCAAGTAGGAGAAAACCAACATGAACAGCAGCTTGAGCAACAAAAGTACTCTGTTGCATGTTGCCCCAGAGCGTTCAGGAAGAAAGCTGCCCTCAGGTGCGGCTTGACGTGGCAGCTCAGGTGCCGTGACGAGGGTCCCCTTTGCTCTCTGGGCTTCACACCAGAATGTCATTCTTTTCCTCCATGCTTCTGGCAGCTCAGGTGCCTCATTTGGATTCAATCTTCAGATGAGACCCTGGAGCTTCTGGTGGGGCCGGCTGAGCTTGCTTGAGCCATGAGGACCAAAAGGGATGGCATCACTCTGGCTGGCTTAGGAAGATGTTATCAGCCCCACCAGGAGCAGCAACAGCTCCCATTTACATGTGACATGCACGTAAAGGAGATTTTTGTCATGGTGACACACCGAGTGTATCGTAATAAAAGCATGGACACAGGAGACAGACCGTCC
Source organism: Pteronura brasiliensis (assembly GCA_004024605.1). Taxonomy (NCBI): domain Eukaryota; kingdom Metazoa; phylum Chordata; class Mammalia; order Carnivora; family Mustelidae; genus Pteronura; species Pteronura brasiliensis. The sequence continues at coordinate 39,041 of PJEN01005142.1, forward strand.
AGGGCCAGCCTCTGCTCTCCAACATGTGACCTGGGGTGAGCAGGTTAGCCTGGGCATGACTCCATCCCTGCACTTGTGCATGGCGGAAATAGTTCTGCCCTTATCCCTCCGATTGCCCCGAGGTTCACGTGAGATGGTGGGTGTGGGGTGCCCAAGCAGGGCCGGGCCCCCTGTAAGGGCTGGCTGTCTGCGGTGCACCTGTGCGTTTTAATACGCACCAGAAATAAAACTGTCAGTGAAATAATCATGCGGGATGTTCACAACCAGGTCAGCAGATTACACTGGACGGAGGCCGTAAGACAAGAGACCGATAAGGTTAGGCAGGAGTAATGAAAACGACCTCCTGTTTCCGGGGAGACAGAGCGCCGGAGGGGTTCAGGATGCTCGTTCTCTTAGGCAGCGCGAACATGCTCTTTGAAGCGCCGCCTGCCACCTGCACAGGAACTCAGGGCTGGCGACTTGCAATCACAGCGGGAAGCGAGAGAGAGAGATGCGTCACCGCCTCAAGAGTGCTGGGGGCAGCCCGGGCACAAACTCCTTCCTCCCTGAGGTTCCTGTGCACCCGAGCCGCGTCAGGACAAGTGGGTCCCTCCTGACCGTCCGAGGAATAGGACCGAGCCCTTGTGGCACTTGTCGCTGTCGCCTGCACACACGTGCCCCAAGGCTGTAGAGCGTCGAACTCCCGTGGGGCGAGGTTGCTCACTGGCTAAAAAACGTTACATTAACATTCAGTGGGGGATCCTCGGGGGCTCAACCTGCCTTTCCAAGTACTTTCTGATCCTGTTCTCTCTCTCCTCCCCAGCCCCTTCTCTCCATATATCTGCATATATGTACATGTCCACAAGTCACACCTTACCAGTGGGTCTGAGTGCTCATGCCATGGGATGGGAATCGGAGGCCGGCCCTTGGATGGTGGCCGTGCCACTGTGGGCCGCTGAGCACCAGTGATGTGTGGTCTCTCTGCTGAGTGGAAAGTGCACTCCAGGTGCTGAGGTGTTCCAAGATGCTTCCCTTGCAAACCAGGAGCAGCTAAGTGCTCGTGCCCCAGTGGTGCTTAGGTGAGGGTCCAAAGCCTTCCCTGCACGTCCCTGCTGGTCCCTTTGCTGACCCTCGGGGGCCTGGAGGGATGAACAGTGGGACAATGGTTGACCAAGTGACCACTGATCAAAGAGTGATTGGAATTGACTTTGACCACCTATTACACATGGTGTTACCAAGCACTACCTGCCTAGGGTTGAAAGTTGGAAAATGCAGAGACTTGGGGTGCTTCGGTGGCTCAGTCAGCAAAGCATCTGCCTTCAACTCAGTTCACGGTCCCCAGGGCCTGGGATCGATCCCCACCTGGGAAATTTCTGCTCAGCGGAAAGCCTGCTTCCCCGTCTCCCTCTGCCAGCCACTGCCCCTGCTTGTGTGCTCTCCATCTCAATCTGTGTCAAATAAATAAATAAAATGTTAAAAGAAAATGCAGAGACACATTTTTAAAGAATAAACAGCTCCAGATTATTATTCTCCTGAGATGTAATTACTCAGGCATAGTGTGCATTTTCTCCTTCAAATGTTATCCTTCTATCTGTATGAATAAAATTGTCATTGTGCTGGATTATTTTGTTCTCCACTTTTCCTTCTTAGCAGAATATCGTCAGCTGGTTTTTCCCTATTTCCCACCCATAGGGAGATGCCAGCCTCCTCACTGCTCAGAGTGGCACTCGGCCACGGGCTGATGGCCTTGCTGGGAGTCAGTTTCTTATATGTGAGTCTGATGCAACGGTGTCCTTGGGTCTCGCATCCGTCCTCCATCCTGCATATATGAGTAGAGCCGGCTGCTAGAGTGACACCTCGAAACCCAACAGAACGAAGCCGTGTGTGTGCAGACCTGTCCTCCGCTGTCCACGGGGAAGGAAGAGCTCTCGCAGGGAGGCGTCCTGACACTGACCTCGCAGGTGGGATGTGAGTCTGCTCCGTGTCCGGGGCGGAGCTCGGAAAGACGCCGGGGCGGGAGATCACAGAGCAGGACACGTGCTGGCGGTGAAGGACCCGGGCCTGGGGGGGACGTCCTGCTTCACCGCAGCTCCTCGGATCCGTCATACCCTGTCGCCTGGGTCACGGGTTCTCTTCAAGGCACGACTTCTCATCTGCAGAGGAAAATTACAGGAGGTCGTGAGAGGGAAGGAACAGATGTGTGTGAAACACAAGGGAAACTTTGAAGGACTAGTAGAACTACTAGTTTTTGTTGTTACATAAGAGTAAAAAGTCTCTGCTTTGTGAGGTATTTAATCTACTCAAGAGCCCCAGAAGAATCACACTCCCAAATGGGCAAATGCACACATGACCATTCCGGTGGTAGTTACGGGACAGACATGGCTGGAATGACCAGTCAACCTGAATTAGATGCCAGTGGCCTCACGGAGCACACGCACGTCCTCACTCTCACTACGGACCCGCCCTGACCCCTGCTGTGAGAAAAGAAAAAAAAAAAGTCCAGATTTACAAAGAAAAATTTTAAAACCACAAGATTCTTTTAGGGATTCCTCTGTAGCTCAGTTGGTGAAGCCTCTGCCTTTGGTCCAGGCCATGGTCTCAGGGTCCTGGGATGGAGCCCCGCGTCGGGCTCCCTGCTCAGCGGGGAACCTGCTTCCCCCTCTGCCGCTCCCCCTGTTCGTGCTTGCGCTTTCGCACTCTCTCTCTCACTGTCTCTGAAATAAATAAAATCTTTAAAAAGGTAAAATAAAAACCGTAAGACACTCATACTCTCAGAAAACAGAAAATCTCAGGGTTGCAGGAGGGTAGTGGGGTGGGAGGGATGGGGTGGATGGGTGATGGACATTGGGGAGGGTGTGTGCTATGGTGAGTGCCGTGAATTGTGTAAGAATGATGAATCACAGACCTGTACCCCTGAAACAATACATTATATGTTAATAAAAAAAAGGTAAAATAAAAAAAAACACAAGATTCTTTTGAAAGAAAGTTCCCTTCATTCACTTTAAGTGAATTATTTCTAATTCCATTTTTAATTTGAACCCACCTTTACGAAATCATGGACGCCGTGGGTTTAGACCCAGAACTCACAGCGTCTTGTTAACAACGCCATGCTGCGAGGCGTGACAGAGGTGGGATCCGTGAGGAGTAAGGGCTGGTGGAGAAGCCACTTGTCACCCACGTCAGTTTCACTTCCTGTGACGATATCTTCTAGGAAATGGCAGCTTGATCTGCAATTTCCACTTGGCATTGAGAGGGCTCATAGGTGTTAGCTAGAGAGAGGCCATCCCGCAGATCTCTTCTGAAGAGTTAATGGTGTTCTTCCTGGGTGCGTCTGACTGTAGTTGCTAAGATGATCTAAACTGGGAGATGAGACAAGTGTGTAATAAGTTGACAGAGACGTGCAGGTAACGCTGATTAAGTATTCGGTGCAGACTCTCCTTACCCCCCAGGAGCGTGCGGGGCGGCCTCTGCAGATCCGCCCGGAGCCTCTGCGCCCCACGTGGCCCTGGAAGTTCTGCCCGCTCCACGGAGCGCACACGGCCCCGGTCACAAGGAGTCAGATCCTCTAGGTTAATCCTGGAAAAAACAAAGGCCGGTTGGAAGCTGTCCTGCTGCCTCTGGCCGCGTTAGCCACACGGGCAATTTGTTCAGGGCACTCGGATCATGGCTTGAAAAAAATGGACCCGATGCCATAAAGAATTTGTTTGTTAAGACATTGTATCTCAGGACATTCACAGGGCTCTTATCCTTGCAAAAACCCTCAGAGGTGGATTATAAATTGATTATTATTCCAGTGGGAGAAGGGGATCAGTCGGGGTTCTCCAGAGAAACAGAACCAATAGGAGGCAGAGAGATGTACGCAGGGGTCCGTCCATTGGCCATCTCCCGCGAAGGTCATTTCAAGGGTGTGGAGCACAAACTGTGGAGACCAGAGTCTGCAGGCTGGAGGGCAGGCTGGGGCCTCGGCAGGGGCTGATGCTGGAATTCCTTCTTCTCCCGGAAGCCTTCGTGTTTGCACGGAAGGCCCCCAGCTGGTAGGATAAGCTCCCCCCACATTCTCAAGGGTCATCTTCTTAGTGGCGACAGCTTGAAGACATTAATCGTGTCTGCCAAGATACCCTCACGGACAGAGCTAGATACGGGTTTGACTGATAGTCGATGATAGAGACTAGTCAAGCGGGCATAGAAACTCTACCCCCCATGGAGGCGCTGACTGGCTTCCCCAGGGAACGCAGGGTCTATGCAGACTTCTGTCAGCGGCTCAGTTTACACAAAGGCTCTTTCCCCCACAACTTTTAGGGTCGTGGTGAATTCAGTGTTCAACTTCTATGGCTGGGGGATAAACATCCAAATGTTAAAATATATTTTTTTGTTTGTCTCCAACTCTTTATGAACTTTAAGGAAATAATTGCCTTCAGGATAGACATCTGGAGGCTTTTAAAAAATAGCGTTTGGAAGAGCTGAGAGACAAAGTGCCGGGACTCGGCCTCTGAGACGTGTGTGCCTGATGCGCGGGAGCATGATGTGTTTTTTGTGCTAATGTGTGCCTCCGAACTTCTTTAAAATGCCAAATTATTCTCTTCTGGGAGGGATGCAATCAGTTCTCTGCTGACTATTATAAAAAATGTAGATAAAAGCAAAATTTCAAAGGCTGTTGTACAAAAATTATTTAATCATGTCTGGCTCATTGTGGAAATTTATACGAGGTGTGTGTTGATGGGTAGCTGTGCCGTCCGGGCTTGGCAGATGCAATCATCGCTGATTTTATGAAAAACGCCATGTTTCGTCTGTGCAATAGACACTCTCGCAGAAACACGGGGGCAGCCAAGGGCAGCCTCACACAAATGCAGAACCCGTTGGAGTGGGGAGCATTTAAAAGGTCGTCTTCTGCCTTCCTCCAAAACACAATTTTCTGTGGGCTGATGATGGAGAAAGTCTGACGTTGTAACATTGTAACTTGATTTTGAAGCTTGATTCATGACACCATGCAAATGCCACAGGAGAGGCCAATGAAATGCAAGCTCTTCACTACTTTCATTTCCCAGGAAACGGTTTCGGATCTTTCCTGATCTGATTCCTCGAGAGGGGAGGAAAGGGCACGGGTGGGCCACACTCCTGGGGGGACAGGCTCGCTGTGAGTGCCCCCTTGCTTTCCCACCTCCCTGTTTCACCCAGAATAAACCGGACCATAAATGCTTTTGAAAACCTAGAAACAAATGTATTTCAGCATTATTTTTACAACAGTAAATGCTAATGATGGAGAAAAAACAACAACACTGCAGGATGCAGAAAGTTCTGCAAGTGAGGGAGAGTGTGGAGGGGAGCAAGCTGTCTCAGAAGCAAGGCTGGACAGATAAGAGAGGCAGATCACTGAAGTCGAGAACTGAGATTTACACTGACCATAACTGCTAAACATTAAAAATTCATAAGCGGGCAATATAAGATCATATTTGCAGGGAAATGTGTAATACCTTTTAACATTTCCACACACTCTTGAAGCAAACATTGATTTCTGGAATGACCCTTCTGGATACCTTGGGTTTTGTACAAGATACATCGACGCATTTGTAGGCTAAACCCCATTTCCCTTCTCGTCTGCCTCACCTTGCACCAACTTCTTCAGGGGGCGTTGGCTGGCGTGAGGGAGAGGGGCACCTGGGGACAACAGCAGTGCCCATACTTCTCGTTTACTTTTAGGAGAAGTGTTCAGTGGGAGGTGATGCTGGATTGGATGCCAACCCAGATGGCCCAAGGATGTCCCACCGGGCGGAAGAGCTCTGGAGAACTTCCCCATGGCTCCTGTACGTCACCCACACGTTCCACTGGATTCTGGATGAGCTCACTGACCCTGCCCAGAGCCTGGGCTAGGAGGGGCCCTCTGTATCCTGGTCTAGGCTGAGCGTAGCTCTCTCTGGGTCTCGTTCAGGGGACTGTGGGCATAGAGGAAGGGCTCTGACTGGCAGGGACAGCACTGCAGTCGGGCTCTGGCCTTGAAGGCAGAGACTGGGAACTGGTAGGGACAGCTAGTCTGCAGAATGGGGAGGAGAAGAGACAGCAGACCCAGAGGTCTTAGAATGGGTGGGCATGGCTGCGTCTGGCCAAGGGCAAGAAGAGACCATTCAGCTGGAGTACACTTGCCCCGGGCTCCAGCAGCAGCCCAGATTTGGTTGCTGGGTACACTCTGCGTCTGCTCAGAAAACACTGTTTTACTTGAGCTCCTTTGAGGAATAGCTGTCTGATTCTTACATCCTGGCCACCATTAATTAGCTGGAAAACTCCTGGAGACCCATGAAATGGGGCAATTAAAAAAAAAATGGAAGCCTGGGAAAGTATTTTCCATAACCAGACCACTATAAGGTTCGATTATTGAGATTTTTTTTTTTTTGGTTAGTCTTATTTTTATTTCTCTCTCTTCTTTGTCATTTTAAGAGTAGGTCTAAGAGGGCACCTATGTGGCTCAGTTGGTTGAGCCACTGCCTTTAGCTCTTGTCATGATCCCAGAGTCCAGGGATCGAGCCTGGCATCTGGCTCCCTGCTCCGTGGGGAGTCTGCTTCTCCCTCTGACCTTCTCCCTTCTTATGCTCTTTCTCATTCTCTCTCCTTCTCTCTCGAATAAATAAAATATTAAAAAAAAGAGTAGGTCTAAAAGAGTCTGTGTTTTCTGTGGCATGTTGTAAACAGTTCATAAATATTTGTAAATGCAGCAATAGACTATATTTGAGTCAAATCTTGGTAATTTCACGTTTGGAAAATGATTTATAAGAACGTGTGGCCGGACAGTACTGACTTTGGAACACACACAGAAAATCATGAAAAGCTGGAATCACACGCACAGAGAAGTAACGTGTCATAAAATACTGCCGAATCCTTGGGTGCAATTCAAAAAGCTTAAGGTTCTGTTCTGCGGAATATTTTTTAATCTTGTTGAGTTTAATGCCATCATTATGAGAAATAGATGAAAAGATACTACCGCGGCCATTTATTTTATTGATGCCTGGAAGCGAATAAGCAATGGGAGAAGAAAGACTTTCTCCTTGTCATTGATTTCTACATCGAGACAGGGGGACATTCGAGCAACGTGTGTCATCAAAGAATTAATGGAAAAATTATAAATGTCACCTGGATGGTAGCTGAGGGAGATTATTTAAATGATCAGAAAGCTGCGAAGTTCGTGAGAGCAGTTTTGGAACCCATCCCGTGGAAAGCCTGCATCATAAGACGCAAGTCCCCAGGGCAGCAGGGGCAGAGCGCGCCTGCGGGGGCCGGCTCCGAGCCCACGGGCTCCCGGGTGCAGAGGCACCAGCTCTCCCTGTGCGTCGCCGTCAGCCCTTCCGGAAGCCCGGGCTGTGCAGGCTGTGCGGCTGCTTCTGTGTGCGTGCGGTGCCTGTACATTCTCTCCCCGTTTCCACGACATGCACTTTTTACACAGAGTATAAAGTTATAAGCCGTTCCACACCGTGCTTTCTTATGCCTGGTGTTGTAGTAGGCCTCGAGGAGTGTACTCACTTCTGAGCATCGGAATAGGACTTGTTTTATGCATGCAGCGTCATTTAACCGGCCAGTCCTATCAGGACCCAATTAGGTTATTTCCATTCCTTCCTAACAGGTAAGCTGCAAAGAAGTTCTTTGCACCTAAGTCATCTTATACACGGTTAAATATATCTGCGGGGTCATTCCTGGGTGACAGGGATGTGTTGGGGGGGTTGTTGGGAGGGCAACTGCCTGCTTGGCAGGTGATGAAAGGCCAACCAGCCCTGTGCTACCATTGGAGCCTGTGCTCTGCCTACTGCTCGGAGCTGTTTGGGGCGGGGGCGGCCTTGGGAAAGCGACGTGGTATGGAGGACGTCTGGATGTGGTTGAGTCCGACGTGGTATGGAGGACATCTGGATGTGGCTGAGTCCATTAAGGGTTTTCTACAAACCTGAAGATGTGGCAGGTGGAGACCTCCTCGCCTTGGGGCCCAGGACAAGCCCCATAGGTCGTTTTCCTGGCACTTAGACCTGCCACCTGTTTGTGTGGGGTGCCCTGCCCCGTCCGTGGGTCTCTCCCACCCTCCAAGTCCGGGGACACTTTGCAAACCAACAGTTCATACACTCTGTTGATAATGTTGCCCAATTGTCTTATTCGTCCCATGGAGGGTTCTCAAGCTTTCCTCCTGAGCCGGCCAGCCTCCTGGGGGAGTAGCTACTGTGTGTGTGTGAAGTCAGCCTCCTTCCACGTGATTAGTTCATTTTATATTTAATTACCTGCTCAGGACCTTTAACCATTTTTTTCTTTGAGTTTATGGCCTTTTTCTTAGTACTTTGTAAAAAATTCTGTACTTGGAAAAGAAGCTGTATGTGTCATGAGTTGATAAAGAATGGTTCTTTTTGCTTTTTTCCTTTGTGGGGGTTTTTGCTTTTTTTGAAAATACTCATTAGTTCTGAGATCTAAGCTTGTGACAATTCTTGGCAGTGACAGATCTTTCTCTCTTGAAGGACAGGTAAGAGTGATGAGGCGTTGATGCTGTTTTGAGTTAAAAATAATACGACTTTGTCTTTGGAAGCCTTTGAAGGCAATTCTAAAAGAGGGGTTTCCAAAATGTTTTGGGCAGCGTCCTAGACATGTTACTTCCCAGGGTGTGATGGTGAGACATGACACACTTCCGTCGGTGTACAAACACAATCACAGCCGTTACAAACAGTTCCTGTGATGTTAGAGTCGCCCAGCGGATGTACAGGTGTGTCCAGGTTAGTGACCACGCAGTGGGCCGGAGCACGAGCTTCTCGAGGGGCGCGGCGAACGCTGGGCCAGCAGGGGCCGCGGGCAGGATGGCGGCCTGCCGTCTCGAGAGGGCTGATGCCATCCCAGGGCCGTAGAGCTTCTGGACACTTTAACTGGGGACTTACAGGATCCGTTTTTTTGGTTTTTTTTTTTTTTTAAAGATTTAATTTATTTATTTGACAGACAGAGATCACAAGCAGGCAGAGAAGCAGGCAGAGAGAGGGCGGGGGAAGCAGGCTCCCTGCCGAGCAGAGAGCCTGACGTGGGGCTCCATCCCAGGACCCTGAGATCATGACCTGAGCCGAAGGCAGAGGCTTAACCCACTGAGCCACCCAGGCGCCCCCAGGATCCGTTTTTAATTTTATTGATTGATTAAGTGAATGAGGTTTTGTTTTGGTTTTTGGTTTTTTTATTGGCTGAGGTCGTTTTGGCAATATCGTGGGTTGATAAAAGGGATATTTAAGCCCTATCTTCTGGTATCTGTGAACATGATCTCATTTGGAAATAGGGTCTTTGCAGATGCCACTTACTTAAGATGACATTATGCTGGGTTGGGGTGAGCACAAGCCAGTGGCTTGTGTTCTTGTAAGAGGGAACTTTCCACCCAGGAGTGGAGACAGGAGGCCTATTGTGGGGGGGAGGTGAGGTCATAGTGTCACAGCAAGAAGCCACAGAGGCCACCAACAGCAGGGGGAGGGGGCAGTAAAACATCCTTCCTCACAACCCTGTAGGAGGAACGCGTGCTGCTCATGGCTTGATTTGGGACTTCTGCCCTCCAGGACGGTGAGGCCATCAACCCATCCAGGTTGTGGCCCTTCCTTAGGACAGCTTGGGAAGCCCACGTTGTCACGCAGCATCAAACACGGAGCCTGGCTGCCTCCAGCAAACACAACATGGTGCAAAGCAAAAATAGGAGAGCAAGTGTCTTGCAACGAGTCAGACCCTAGAAGGGAAGGAAGTTGGAGCGTCCACCCCAAGAGGGATCAGGACTTGCATTTGGTAAGCCTTCTCGGGTTACAGGCTGGAGGAGAGCCTGGAGCAGAGTCCGCAGGGAACTTCTTCAGGGGGCCTTGGCTGGTGTTGGGAGAGGGGCACCTGGGGACAACAGCAGTGCCCACACTTCACGTTTACTTTTAGGGGAAGTGTTCAGTGGGAGGTGATGTTGGATTGGATGCCAACCCAGATGGCCCAAGGATGTCCCACCAGGCGGAAGAGCTTTGGAGAGCCTCCCCGTGGCTCCTGTAAGTCACCCAGACGTTCCATAGGGTTCGGGAAACTTGACTCCTAGCCAGTATATAAAGATAGATGCTCCGTTTCAGAACTGTAAAGCACTGCTTGCATAGGTGACAGGGATTTAAAACGATAAGCACAACTATGGACCCAGTAGTTGCCCGTGTTTTAATTACGAAGGATTTTGAACATATGGAAGAGGAAGTGGAGTAACAGAGACCTTCAGGTGTCCTGCTAGGAGGGAACAGATGTGAGCAGAGTCGGGTATTTGCCTCAGATCTCTCCATTCTTTCTGTAAAATAGAGCCACACAGATACAGCTGAACCCTTCATTTCATTCCCACTTGTTCCTCCCTGAAGTTCGTGGGTATCACTCCCACGCCAGCTTCTGACACAGGGAGGTAAACGCCACATAGTTTTCATTTTTCAGATATTTTGTGTGTCTAAAACACCTCGCTGGTGTCAGATGGTAGGCGTCTCTACAAGCCTTGCTTTTTCACCTCGCATTTTGTTTTCGACGTTGGTCTGCAACGTGCACGTCCTTCTAGTTCACTCATTTTAGCCATTGTCGACGCTCTCGTGGGAACAAATCCCAGGCTTTCCCTTCCCTTCTGGGGGCTGTTCGGTCGTGTCCATGATTTAATACTAAGCAGTCTGCGGCAGCCGACAGTCGTGTACTCGTCTGTGCTCATTGAGTTTTCTTTGCTCTTTATCTGTTGGACACTTAGCTTCCTCCTTCTTGGTCTTTTTTGGTCATGTATACGGTGAAGATTACAGGCGTCTGTCCTTCCTAGTCTTATCTCATAAAGGCTCTCATCTCTGTTCATTTGAAATGTTTAAGAACCTCCTGTATGATTTGTTCTCTGGTGCTTTTTTGTGTGTGCATGAAAACATGTGTTCACATGTGACTGATTTCCAGATGTGTGTGTGGTGGGCAGTGGCTCTCTTCTTGTTACTGATTCCTGACGCAGTGGCCTGGTGATGGATGTCCTCAGTTTGATACCAATTCTTGCATATTTTGGGGAATTGCTTTGTGATCCGATAAGTGGACAACTTTTTTTTTTTTTTAAAGATTTTATTTATTTATTTATTTGAGACAGAGAGAAAGTGCTCGCGGTGTGAGTGGTCTGGGGGGAGGGGCAGAGGGAGAGAGAGAGGCTGACCCCCCGCTGAGGCAGGAGCCCACTCGGGGCTCCATCTCGGGACCCTGAGATCACAACCAGAGTGAAACCAAGAGTCAGACGCGTAACTCCCTGAGCCATGCAGGTGCCCCACAGCCATACTAACTTTTAAAACTTCCACTTCAAGTACATTTGAGGGCTACAGAACGTCCAGCGCCCTGTGGAGAGCTCTTGTCTACCTGTAGCCCGGGTCCCGCCACCGTTAGCGAGTTACACAACCAAGCCACAGTGATGGAAACCAAGGAACTGCCGCTCCTCAGTGCTCTACAGACCTGTTGGCCGTCCCTGCTGGTCCCTCTGATGTCCCTTGTGGGGATTCACTGAGTTAGCTGCCACGTCTTCTTTCTGTTTCTCGAAACTGAGGGAGGCCCAAATCTATCTCTTCGATCACAATTGTAAGGTCCGAGGCGCACTGGCCGGTTGTTTCGTAGGACATCCCTGGCCTGGGTCCGGCAGTGTGCTCCGAAGAGTCAGATCTCTGCATGTCCCCTTCCCTGGAAGGAGGGTGTGTGCAGACATCATTAGCCACGTGAAAATGAGGTCACACTGCATTAAGGGCCTTCCCGCAGTGACTGCTGTTCTTATGAGGTGGGGACTTTGGACACTGACACACAGAGGGCAGAAACCACTTACTGATAAGAAAACTAAGACACACCGAGTGAACCCACACACCCAGGTCACTCAGTGGGCTCTTGGCCCCAGAACCTCTGCACACGACGATAGGTGTTTATTTATTTATTTTTAAAGATTAGCGCACAGGCTTTATCTATTTATTTGTGTTTTCAAGATTGTATTTATTTATTTGACAGAGAGAGACACAGCGACAGAGGGATCACAAGCAGCAGGAGCAGGAGAGGGAGAAGCAGGCTCCCCGCTGAGCAGGGAGCAGGACGTGGGGTTCCATCCCAGGACCCCGGGATCATGACCTGGGCCGAAGGCAGATGCTTCACCAACTGAGCCCTGCAGGCGCCCCAATGACAGGCATTTAAAATACACCTTATTTCGGAGGCACCTGGATCGAGCCCCGTGTAGGGCTCTGCGCTCAGCCGGGAGTCTGCTCCGGGACTCTCTCTCTCTCTCCTACCCCTCCCCCTGCTCACGTGCTCTCTCTCAAATAAACAAATACATCTTTAAAAATAAAAAATAAATAAAATAAAGTGTATTTTAGATGAATAGTTGACCAGCTCTCTCTGTTCAGCTTTTTCTTGCTGTATCTTTTTCGCTGACTTGCTGTCACTTTTCGGCCATAAAGCTTCGGTGTGTTTCCTCTGGACACTTGCAAGCCGACTTCATGGCTGTGGCTTCTTCTGCTCAGAGTCTGGAACCCATGAGGCAACCAGAAGACCCAGGGACCTCGGCGGCGTTGTTCCTCGGTTCCGAAGTGCCTCTTCTTCCCAGCGTTTGGAAGCTTTCTGTTTTTATTGTAGGTGGATTCGTTCCAGGCTCCTTATTTGTGCTAACCGGGGCGGGGGAGAGGGAGAGCTATTCTGTTATCCTGGAAGAGGATGTAGACATATATATTTTTTTTAATTAAAATACTCTTGAATCAAGACATATTGTAGGACTTTTATCCGTTTTCCCAGTTGTCCTATTTTGTCCCCATTTCCTTTCTAAATTTAGTAACATTAGGGGCTCACTGAGGCTCCACACGAGTCCTGTACCATGAGAACCCAAGGCCTCTGGAGTCCTTTCTGTAAGTCTCCCTCCTGCGCGCTCAGCGTGTTGGTGATTTCACTCCTGTGGGATGAGCTCCGGCCGACCCCCTTTCTGATTTCTGGAAGTTTGGACGCTGTGGTCCCCTAGGAAACATGCACAATGTAGCTATTATCTGCTACCTGGAGGCTCTTGAAATGAAATAAGGGAACGCAAGGAGTTTGAAAGTGGGGACTGACGGGCGATGCTTCCGTGTTTCTGCCCCCTATTTAAGAATTGGCTGTCGGCTGGGTTTCCTAAGGTCCTCCACGAAGATTTCTGAACTTTTTGAGGACGCGTTACTCCAGCAGAGGTATCTGTCTGCACTCCTTCATTCTGTGTTCTGTGCCTACTCCCCAAATTGTGATCGGTAAAGACATCCAAACTATCCAGAACTATCCGTTCTCAGATTTTCACATCCTAAGGTGACTAAGAATGGCTTTGGGAGTTAAGGGAAATTTGCATTATGCTGATTGAAACCACTCCGTGGGGCAGGGGCGTCCGCCTCGGCGGGAGAAGAGGGGCCAGGATCTGAGCTCTGCCTCACCTGGGCCCATCACGTCCACCTGCTCCCAGCCCTCCCCCATCTCCCAGCTTTCAGCCGATGACATTCATGGCGTAACTACACGAATGCTCGAGCAAAGACTTTCAGAAGCTCACTTATGTTAGACGCTCCCGGGATAACCCCATGAAGCTTCCCTTTAAAAGTCACTTCCTGTTTTTCTGGGCCTCCATTCGGCCCCATTTCTATGATGGTTTCCAGCTGGAATTCCCTTGACTTCTCGGTTCTGGGGAAGGCGGCGTTTCAGTGCGAGGTGCTGTGGGCACCCTTTCTTTCTTCTGTTGTGCAATGATGGTCATGTGAGAAAAATGCTTCCTCTTTTCAGGCAGCGCTTTTAAAAATGCTAATTTAAACGCTCCACATTATTTCTCTTTAATCCTCTGACTCTTTATAAAGTAAGAGATCAGCAGGATTATGAATCATAGTATGGATTTTTAGGTGCCCTTTCAGCATGTTCTTTACCGAGAAGCAATAGCCTAATAACAGAATGTGAGTCCCATCCAAACGCGACAGAAAATAATGAGTCGGAATAACGTGTCGTGTGAATTGGTGGCTGTTCCTCAGCATTCTGGCCGGAATCAGAGATTAAAAGTTGAGGAATATAAATAAGACGAGCTTGAAAAATGGTGAAACTCGTAACACGAGTCCAATTCTTATTTACAGGAGACAAGACAGAAACTCGAAATTTATTTATAAAGATTGGTTATTGGTTAAACACTTACTAAGTTCCTTTGTGTCACAAAGATGGGAAATGTAGGAGGAGGTGTCGTGTTTCCACGTCCAGACTCTGAAAGGCTAAGGGAGGAGCTGGGTGACCAGCCGTTATGCGTGGTTCCCAATGTGGGGCTCCCGTTCCCAGCTCCACATGAAGTGGGTCTGCCAGTGGGGGGGCCGCTGCAGCACCGCCCAGCCCCCCACCCACAGGGGCCACACCAAAGTGCTATGCCTGGGCTGCGCTGTCCTCTTCCCCTGGACAGGGTTGGCCTCTTATCTCCGATCCCGTGATGGTGAGGAAGTCCCCCAGCTTTGGCCTTCGGGCCCTGGCTGACGTTGTGCTCTCATAAGACCCACCTTCACCTTCCTCCACGATTCTCTCCTTTCCACAAACTCTAGGTTTTTTCGCCCGGCCTTGAGTAAGGAAGGGCTTGGGTTTAGGCAGGGGAGAGATAGTGGGTCCCCAACTGGGCTCTGAGAGAGTGAACAAGAGATAAGGCTCTAGAGCAGACCGCCAGGCCTGGATATTAGGGAACAGCTTTCTTTGGTGGCCACAGTGTAATCCCACAACATGACCAGACCTCAAAGAAGCCAGTCATGAAGGGTGTTATCAACCGTCCTTGCTCAGACCAGGACAGCACAGGAATCTCAAGGCCACAAGCTCCCTGGTCAAGTTTTCAGTAAAAGACCTCAGTGACAGCCCCGTCGGGACCCTTCTCACTCCGGAGAGTGTTCTCTGTGTCCTGTCTTTGCTTAATAAAACCTCCACGGCTTCACTCACTCTCTTGCCTGCGAGACTCAGTCTTCAAGTTCTAGTCCTTCTAGCTCGCCCGCCTCAGAGAGATTTGTCCCTCAGTCACGCACTGTTTCTGTTAGAATTGTCCGGAAGAACACCTCCTCCCGCACAGTCTGGGGCATTTTTATCTCTCACAGCTGGTGCCTCGGCTTGGATGGGTTGGACCCCGTCCTGGGATTACCGTTTTCTCCCTCAGGGAGGGGAGCTCTCCCGCCCCCTGGGCTCTGCTCTCAGCTGCTGGTGAGTGTGACTCCTGGTCTCCTGTTCCAAACCCTCGTCCTTTAGGGGCCTGGTGTGGACTAGAGTGTGCTTCTCTGGGTGTTTGCCTGATTATGGGTGTTGAAGTGCTTTGGTTTCATGATCTGGCCACTTGGTCATCTCCATGAATGGATTTGTGGTTTATAGAGTTTGTCTCTGTGACATGAAACCAGAGAATCTGGTCTGTTGCTCTTTTCTCTTTGTCTTTTTTTCTGCTCAAATCCTTGAAGTATTTCATGCCCATTGGGAAGTGGTAAGTTTTGTGTTTCTGTGTTTATCCTTGATCCATGGTTGACATTTTAGAGTGAAAGTTATCAGCTTTCCCTCGGTGTCTGGAGATGTACATTCAGAAAGGCCTTTATTTCTCATTATGTAAAGTATTGGTATTTTCCTACCTTCAGATGGTATTACTGAATTAGGTTATGGAGTCTCTGAATGGACCTCTATTCTGATTGGCTCATAGATAAATAAGTGATTCTATAATTTCAATTTAATTTCTAAAATTCCTAGAAATTCAAGAAACTTAACCTGTAATACTTTTTTTTTAAGATGTTATTTATTTATTTGACAGACAGAGATCACAAGTAGGCAGAGGCAAGCAGAGAGAGAGAGGAGGAAGCAGGCTTCCTGCTGAGCAGAGAGCCCGATGCGGGGCTCGATCCTAGGACCTTGAGATCATGACCTGAGCCAAAGGCAGAGGCTTAACCCACTAGGCCACCCAGGCGCCCCAACCTGTAATACTTTCAATGGGAAAAAAAAGTTATTCCTGTAGTAATCAATTTGAAATGCTTTAAGAATTCAGGTTCATGAAATGTAGACAGCTCTTTGGCAGACAAATGTAATTTATTATGTCTTAATAAAAAGAAACTGTGTGTTCTCTGAGTTTCCAATGTTAAGTATAACAGAAGTGTACATTTTGTGTCTTCTTGGGCTATTCCTCCTAACCCTATGCAGGATTACATGTTGAGCAAGCTAGCTTTACTTTTACTAAATGTTTAGGATTATACAAAATGCAAAGTTGATGTTAACCACAATTTAATCATTATTCTGACACACTCTATTTCAATAGTAATTATTCCAACTTGAAGGTAGTTTTCTAGATGTTCAGGTATCTTAAAAATCTTGGGCTGATACTAAATTCATTTGGCTAACATCTTCTTTAAATACATAGGTTGTTTATAAGTAAAATCAAATACTGAAATATTATTAACCCTGATTGAAGTCTATATACTTTTACTTCTTATGTGAATTTGCTGCAGAGAGATGCTGGCCTCCCTTAGGTTAAATTTGTGTGGGCAAATGTCACCGACCCAGCGCTCCCAGGAACTTCTGCTGTACCAGCAGCATCTAGAGATGGGTGAGTGCTCTTGCCCGCAGGATGTTTCTGTTTGCATCCCCCCACCCTGCTTCCCTGTTATAACAAAAGTATAGTGCTATTGGGCAGAGTTTCAATTCTTATTTAAAAGGTTAGTAAGGTGATATCTCAATTAAAACCACATTGAGATACCACCTTACACCAGTTAGAATGGCCAAAATTAGCAAGACAGGAAACAACATGTGTTGGAGAGGATGTGGAGAAAGGGGAACCCTCTTACACTGTTGGTGGGAATGCAAGTTGGTGCAGCCACTTTGGAGAACAGTGTGGAGATTCCTCAAGAAATTAAAAATAGAGCTGCCCAATGACCTCGTCATTGCACTACTGGGTATTTACCCCAAAGATACAGATGTAGTGAAAAGAAGGGCCATCTGTACCTCAGTGTTTATAGCAGCAATGGCCACGGTCACAAAACTGTGGAAAGAACCAAGATGCCCTTCAACGGATGAATGGATGAGGAAGACGTGGTCCATATACACTATGGAGTATGATGCCTCCATCAGAAAGGATGAATATCCAACTTTGATAGCAACATGGACGGGACTGGAAGAGATTATGCTGAGTGAAGTAAGTCAAGCAGAGAGAGTCAATTATCATATGGTTTCACTTATTTGTGGAGCATAACAAATAGCATGGAGGACAAGGGGACTTAGAGAGGAGAAGGGGGTTGGGGGAAATTGGAAGGGGAGGTGAACAATGAGAGACTATGGACTCTGAAAAACATTCTGAAGGGTTTGAAGAGGTGGGGGGGTGGGAGGTTGGGGGAACCAGGTGGTGGGTATTAGAGAGGGCACGGACTGCATGGAGCACTGGGTGTGGTGCAAAAACAATGAATACTGTTATGCTGAAAATAAAAAAAAATAATAATTAAAAATAAATAAATAAATAAAAAGGGGAAAAAAAGGTTAGATTTGTTACAACTTTAACTTGAATTTAGCATTTTTCTCAGCCAATGGTTTTCAGGTGGAGACTCCTATCACGAGCCTTTATACTTGGGAATTTATGACCCCCTCCACGATGGGAGAGAGAGTCTCTTTACTTGATATTCTCGATAAAGCCTTAGCATAGTCATGACGTGCTACATCAAGATTATTATATGTTCTGTCTGAAGGTATCTTTCCCTGTAAAGATTACGTTCACCCATTTTTATAGATTAGGTGTAATATTCCTTCTTCTTTGAAAATAGCGTTCATTATTACGTTTATGGATATTTTGTGTAAAACCCACTTGGACTGACTTTTTTTTACTTGGTGTTGAAAGCTACAATAACCACTGAAACCCTTGTCAGTTGTCTTATTCTTGTAGCGAACTCATCAGATCATTCACTTTTGAGAATTACTCTCAGGAAGGGGATGACTGGGTGGCTCAGTTGATTGAGTGTCTGGCTCCTGATTTCAGCTCAGGTCATGACCTCAGGGTCGTGAGATCGAGCCCCAGGTCAGGTTCCATACTCAGCATGTAGTCTCCTTGTCCCTCTCCATCTGCTTCTCCCTCCAATGCACTCTCTCTCTTTCTCTCAAATAAATAAATAAATCTATTTAAAAATGAAAATTATTGATAGTAAATGAGCCGTAGTCATTTAAGTCTTGGAGGCCCCACCAGTGGTTGAGTCAAGACTTCCAGATTCCAGCTGAAGAACAGATGGTCTCCTGAGACTGTCCACTTAAGATCAAGTAGAACAAGAATTAATTACTTAATTACACAAGACTGGCAGAACTGATATGGGATGACTGTGGGTTTTGTTTGGAATATGGTTGAGGCTTTTCTGCTGCTTTCTGAATGGGTAAGGAAGTTCCTTCTCTTTCCTCTGGGATTTCTATAAATTATAACCACTTGGTAGGCTCTGATTTGCAATCTGGAAAGATCATTTAAGTGACATCCTGTTCTCCCTGCCCGATGCTCTAGAATTCTGAATCTTCATTGAGTCTTCTTATTTTCATGGCAGTATAGTTATCTCCACAGGTTCAGTAAGACTGTGTCCTTGTTAAGAAGGCAAGGTTAGAATCACTGAGCCTTTGACCAGAAGGTCATGTTTTGGGAAGGACACTCACTGACTCACATAGGACCAGACACTTCTGAGGAGCTAAGGTTGACCTTATGAAGCTGATGCTTGGGAGTCCTCTTGGCAAAACTGGTATGGTACTTTGATTACAGGTTCCAAACCTTACAATTGAGTAAGGATGGTCACTTGTTGGTAGACTCAGGAATGTTAAGATATTTGGGAGGCCTCGAGAAGAGAGGAATTCACCCCAATCTATAGCTATTGCTTGTGAAATTTGATGCAAATTTTTGTCTTAGATTCTTAGCCTCAAGAGTGTTGAGTCTGAGATTCCTTATGAAAACCTCCAGCAAAGCAATCCTAAGAAGGCCTATAGGGTAAATTACCATTTTTATAGCACCCATGTAAAAAGAAAGAAATGAAGCCAAATCAACCTTATTCTGTGAACAAGAACAATCTTTGAGATTACTTCTGATCAAAAGGCTGTAGAGAAAAATTTTGTGTTTCAGTGGAAAATCTGTGCCATCTATAGCACAAACTTGTGAATTATCTGATCCTAACCTTGTTCATTGTCTTTGAACCATTTTATTTTTTTGTAAATTGTGGTTAATGGATATGCAAACTCCTTCTTTTTTAAAAATTCAATTAGTCAACATATAGTACATTAGTTTCAGAAGTAGTGTTGAATAATTTATCAGTTGCATATAACCCCTACTGCTCATGACATGACATGCCCTCCTTTTTGCCCCTCACCCATTTGCCCCATCCCCTCATTGACCACCCCTCCACCAACCCTTCATTTATTCTCTGTAGTTATACAGTTTTCTAACAGCTATAGAACCTCTGTAGAGTCT
The DNA here is from genome assembly GCA_004024605.1 of Pteronura brasiliensis. Taxonomy (NCBI): domain Eukaryota; kingdom Metazoa; phylum Chordata; class Mammalia; order Carnivora; family Mustelidae; genus Pteronura; species Pteronura brasiliensis. The sequence goes on from PJEN01005142.1 coordinate 58,443, forward strand.
CTTATGGTTTTTCTCCCTCTCTAATGACTTCCCAGTTTTCTGTCTCTTCCCCAATGACCCTCTGTGTTGTTTCTTATATTCCGCATAAGTGAAACCAAAAAATAATTGTATTTCTCTGATGGACTTATTTTCCTCAGCATAATACCTTCCAGTTCCATCCACACTGATGTTAATAGTAAGTATTCACCCCTTCTGATGGCTGGGTAGTATTCTACTGTGTGTGTGTGTGTGTCCTTGTGTGTAAACCACATCTTCTTTATGGATTCATCTGTCAGTGGATATCTTATCTCTTTCTACAGTTTGGCTATTGTGGACATTGCTGCTATGAATATTGAGGTATAGGTGCCCCCTTGGATAACTACCTTTGGGTAAATACTAGTAGTGTAATTTGGTAGGGTAGCTCTATTTTGAAAATTTTGAGGAACCTCCACACTGTTTTCCAGAGTGGCTACACCAGCTTGCATTCCCAATGGTGTAAGAGGGTTCCCTTTTTCTGAATCTTTGCCAACATTTCTTGTTTCCTGTCTTGTTAATTTTAGCCATTCTGACTGGTATGAGGTGATATCTTATTGTGGTTTTGATTTGTATTTCCTTGATCCCAAGTGATATGGAGCAATTTTTCATGTGTCTGTTGGCCATTTGTATGTCTTCTTATGCCCATTTCTTGACTGAATTATTTGTTTTGTGGGTGTTAAGTTTGATAAGTCCTTTATAGATGATGAATTAGCCCTTTATCTGATGTTATTTTCAAATATTTTCTCCCATGACATAGGTTGTCTTTTTGTTTTGTTTACTGTTTCCTTTGCTGTGCAGAAGCTTTTTTTTATCTTAATGAAGTCCCAATAGTTCATTCTTGCTTTTGTTGGCCTTGCCTTTGGAGACATGTCTAGCAAGAAGTTGTTGCTTTTGAGGTCAAAGAGGTTGCTGCCTGTGTTCTCCTTTAGGATTTTGATGGATCCTGTCTCACATTTAGGTCTTTTATCCTTTTAGAATTTATTTTTGTGCATGGTGTAAAAGAATGGTCCAATTTCATTTTCTGCTTTTAGGTATCCAGTTTCCCCAACAATGTACAGAAACAATATCCATTGGATTTTCATTCCTACTTTGTTGAAGATTAGTTGACCATAGAGTTGAGGGTCCATTTCTGGGTTCTCTATTCTGTTCCATTGATCTATGTGTCTGTTTTGTGCCAGTGCCATGCTGTCTTGATGATGACAGTTTCGTAATACAGCTCGAAGTCTGGAATTACGATGCCATCAGTTTTGGTTTTCTCTTTCAGCTTTCCTCCAGCTATTCAGGGTCATTTTTGTTCCATACAAATTTTAGGATTACTTATTCCGGCTCTGTGAAAAATGTTGATGGTATTTTGATGGGGATAGCACTGAATGTGTGTATGGCTTTGGGCACCATAGACATTTTAACAATATTTGTTCTTCCAATCCATGAGCATAGAATGTCTTTTCCATCTCTTTGTGTCTTCTCAATTTCTTTCATAAGTGTTCTATAGTTCTTAGAGTATAGATCCTTTATATCTTTGATTGGGTTTATTCCTAGGTATCCTATGGTTTTTGGCGCAATTGTGAATGGAAGCAATTCCTTAATTTACCTTTCTTCTGACTTATTGTTAGTTTATATAAATGCAAATGATTGCTGTGCCTTGATTTTATAGCCTGCCATAATGTTGAATTCCCATATGAGTTCTAGCAATTTTGGGATGGAGTTTTTTGGGTTTTCCACATCAAGTATCATGTCATCTGCAAAGAGTGAAAGTTTAGCTTCTTCTTTGCCAGTTTTAATGCCTTCTATTTCTTTTTGTTGTCTGATTTCTGAGGCTGGAACTTCTAATACTATGTTGAGCAATAGTGGAGAGAGTGGACATTCCTGTCTTGTTGCTGACTTTAGGGGAAAAGCTCTCAGTTTTTCCACATTGAGATTGATATTAGCTCTGGGCTTTTCATAGATGGCTTTAATGATATTGAGGTATGTTCCCTCTATCCCTACACATTGGAGAGTTTTAATTAAGAAAGGATGCTATATTTTGTCAAATGCTTTTTCTGTATCAATTAAGAGGATCATATAGTTCTTGTACTTCTTTTATTAATGTGATGTATCACATTGGTTTATTTGTGAATGTTGAACTACCCTTGCAGCTCAGGAATAAATATCACTTGGTCATGGTAAATAATCCTTTTTAATGTAATGTTGGATCCTTCTGGCTAATATCTTTTTTTTTTTAAAGATTTTATTTATTTATTTGGCAGACAGAGATCAGAAGTAGGCAGAGAGGCAGGCAGAGAGAAAGGGGGAAGCAGGCTCCCTGCTGAGCAGAGAGCCCAATGCGGGGCTTGATCCCAGGACCCTGGTATCATGACCTGAGCCGAAGACAGAGGCTTTAACCCACTGAGCCACCCAGGTGCCCCACTTTTGGCTAATATCTTAATAAGAATTTCAGTATCCATTTTCATCAGGAATATTGGTCTGTAATTCTCCTTTTCGGTGAGGTCTTTGGTAAGGCAATGCTGGCTTAACAAAAAGAGTTTGGAAGTTTTCTTTCCCTTTCTATTTTTTGAAACACTTTCTGGGCAATAGGTATTAGTTATTCTTTAAATGTTTGGTAGAATTCCTTCTGGGAAGCCATCTGACCCTGGGTTCTTGCTTTTTGGGAGATTTTGAGTACTGCTTCAATTTCCTTGCTGGCTATGGTCTGTTCAGGTTTTCTATTTCTTCCTGTTTCAGTTTTGGTAGTTTCCAGGAATGCATCCATTTCTTCCAGATTGCCTAATTTGTTGGCACATAGTTGCTCATAATATGTCTTAAAATTGTTTTTATTTCCTTGGTGTTAGTCATGATCTCTCCTCTTTCATTCATGATTTTATTAATTTGGGTCCTTTCTCTTTTCTTTTTGATAAAAGAAAAAAACCCTGGCTAAGGGTTTATTGATCTTTTAAATTCTTTCAAAGAACCAGTGTCTAGTTTCATTAATTTAATCTACTGTCCTTTTGGTTTCTTTTTCATTGATTTTGGTTCTAATCTTCATTATTTATCTTCTCCTGCTTGTTTTAGGCTTTATTTTCTGTTCTTTCTCCAGTTCCTTTAGGTCTAAGGTTAGCTTGTATGTTTGAGATTTTTCTTATTTTTTTGGGAAATGCTTGCCTTGCTATGTACTTCCCTTTAAGGACAACATTTGCTGTGTCCCAAAGGTTCTGGACAGTGTATTTCCATTTATTTCCTTGAATTTTAAAAATTCGTCTTCAATTTCCCGGTTGACCCATTCATTCTTTAATAAGATGCTTTTTAACCTCCAATTGTTTGAGTTCCTTCCAAATTTCCTCTTGCGTATAAGTTCCATTTTCAAAACATTGTGATCTGAAAATATGCAGGGAATAATCCCAATCTTTTGGTATGGTTGAAACCTGATTTGTGACACAGTATGTTATCTATTCTGGAGAATGTTCCATGTGCACACAAGAAGAATGTGTATTCTGTTGCTTTACGATGGAATGTTCTGAATATATCTGTGAAGTCCATCTGGTCCAGTGTGTCATTCAAAGCCCTGTTTCTTTGTTGATCTTCTGCTTACATGATCTATCCTTTGCTCTGAGTTGGGTGTTGAAGTCCCCTACTATTGTTGTATTATTAACAATGTGTTTCTTTAATTTTGTTTTTAATTGGCTTATATAACTGAATATTTATTGAATTGAATTGAATATTTTGAATATTCAATTCAATATTGAATTGAATATTTATTGAATTGAATTTTGGAACATAAATTTTGGAACATAAATATTTATAATTGTTAGATTTTCTTGTTGGGTAGAACTTTTAAGTGTGAAAAAATGTCCCTCTTCATCCTTTACTATAGTCTTTGGTTTAAAATCTAATATGTCTTGGAACACTACATCAAAAACTAATGAGGTATTGTATGATGACTAATATAGCACAATAAGAAAGTAAAATAAAACACAAAAATGTACAAATTAAAAGCTAATTAAAATTTAAAAAATCTAATATGTCTGATATAAGGATTGCTACCCCAGCTTTCTTTTGTTGTCCATTAACATGATAAATGGTTCTCCACCCTTTAACTTTCAATCTGGAGATGTCTTTAGGTCTAAAATGAGTCTCTTGTAGACAGCATATGGGTGGGCCTTGCTTTTTTATCCAATCTGATACCATCTGTCTTTTGATTGGAGCATTTAGCCCATTTACATTCAGAGTAACTATCGAAAGATATGAATTTAGTGACCTTTTGTTTCCTGTAAAGTCTTTGTTTCTGAACCTTGTCTTTGTTTCTTTCTGATCTATGTTACTTTTGGGCTCTCTCTTTGCTTACAGGATCCCCTTTAATATTTCTTGCAGGACTGGTGTAGTGATCACAAATTCTTTTAGTTTCTGTTTGTCCTAGAAACTCTTTATCTCTCCTTCCATTCTGAATAACAGACTTGCTGGATCAAATATTCTTGGCTGCATGTTTTTCTCATTTAGTATCCCGAATATACCATGCCAGCCCTCTCTGGTCTGCCTGGTCTCTGTGGATAGGTTTGCTGCCAGTCTTATGTTCCTACCCATGTACGTTAATAACCTCTCATCTCTAGCTGCTTTCAGGATTTTCTCTCTATCTCTGAAATTTGCAAGCTTTACTATTATATGTTGGGGTGTTGATCTATTTTTATTGAGGGGATTCTTTCTACCTCTTGGACTTGAGTGCCTGTTTCCTTCCCAGATTAGGGAAGTTCTCAAGTATGATTTTCTCAAATATACCTTCTGTCCCTCTCTCTTTCTTCTTCCTCTGGGACCCCATTAATTCTAATATTGTTTCATTTTATGGTATCACTGTTTTCTCACAGCTTGCCCTTATGTGCCATTAGTTGCTTTTCTCTCTTTTCCTCAGCTTCCTTTATCATCAGCTTGTCTTCTATGTCACTGAATCGCTCTTCTGTGTCATTTACCCTTGTTGTAAGAACTTCCAATTTAGACAGCATCTCAGTTAAAGCACTTTTAATTTTGGCCTGATCAGATTTTTTTTTTTTTTTGCACTAAGAAATTCTCTAATGTCTTTTATGCTTTTTTTCAAGCCCAGCTAGTAACTTTATAATTGTTATCCTGAATGCCAGCTCTGACATTTTACTTATATCCACATTGATTAGACTTGTGACAGAGAGTATTACTTCTGGTTCTTTCTTTTGTTGTGAATTCCTTTGTCCAGTAATTTTTCCCAGAGAAGAACGGATGAACAATAGAACAAAATAAAAAAAAATCAACCATGATGCAAGCAAAATCCATGCTACTCAAACCCGAAGAGTCAGAAACAAAAGAGAAAGGAAAAAAAAAAAAAAAAAGAAAGGAAAAAGGGCAGTCCTGGGTATGTTTTGATTTGTTAGAAGACACCAAATCCCAAAACCATAAAGAAAGCAAAACTTATATATGTATGTATATATGTACTGTGAAAGGAAACCAGAAATAAAGAATATATCTATAAAATGTAAATGTAAAGTTGAAAGTTAAAGAAAAGACTTAAAAACAAAGAATTGATAAAATGAGAAATTAATTGGAATGAAACAAAAGAGAAATAGAAAAGGAAAACTTTAAAATGAAAGATAAATGAATCATGAGGAAAAACCCCTCAGATTCTAGATACAATTTTCCTCCAGCCCTGGAGTTTTACAGTCCTATGTGCTCTGCAAGCTTGGTATTTTCCTGTTGCTCCAGCTGGTCTTCTGGGGGGTGGGGCCTGCTGTGCTTATTCTCAAGTGTTTTTGCCTAAGCAGAGTTGTGCCACCCCTTGCCAGGGGGCTGGGCTCAGGTGTGAGCTGCTTTGGGTTGTTCTATGTGGCTTTTGTGCCCTGAAGACTTTATGGGCCTCTTTAGAAGATGAAAATAAAAATGGCTGCATTCCAATCTCCACCCCTGGAGCTGAAAGATGGCAGCCTCTCTCTGCAGTAAACCCTCAGAGACAAGCCATCTTCACCTTTGTGTTTCCAAACTCTGCAGACTCCTGTGGTCCTAGCCCCCACTGATCCTCCCAGGAGAAGGTGGAGGTTTGCCAGGAGCAGTCATCCAATCATGCTGTCATTTATGGTTTATGGCAAAATGATCTGAGAGTCTCCTTTCAGGCTGGCTGACTGTAACCAATTTCCTCACTCCAATGCTTGGGAACTCTGCCAGCTCAGGCACCCCCCCCCCCTTATTTCTGTGACCCTGGGAATCCAGAGACTACACTGTACCTCCTAGGATTCTGCCCACTTCACCAACTGAGCACCTTTCAGTCAGGGACATCTCCCACTGAAGCAGACTTCTAAAGGTTCCAATTTTTCATTCTGGAGCTATGTCACTTTGTTAGCCAGCTTGTGGAGGCTCCCTCCCCCTGCCATTTATCTTCAGACATATCCCTTCAGATCCAACTCCTACCTTGCAAAAAGTAGAGACTTTTCTATTTATAGAATTCCAGCAATTCTTTCTTACATTTCAGATTGAATTCATAGGTATTAAGAATGATTTGATAGGTATCTAACTAAATTCAAGGGAGCAGATGAAACGAGGTCCCCTATTCTTTTGCCATTTTGCTTCTCCCCCTGTAAACTCTTTCCTATGTGGTGGAGATTTTTTTTAAAGATTTATTTATTTATTTTAGAGAGAGGGCATGAGCCAGAGCATGAGTAGGGGGAGGGGCAGGGTGAGAGAGAGAATCCTGGAGCAGACTCCCTGCTGAGTACAACCAAAATAATCATTTATTTTAATTTTTTTTAATTTTTTATTTTTTCAGCGTAACAGTATTCATTATTTTTGCACCACACCCAGTGCTCCAGGCAACCCGTGCCCTCTACAATATCCACCACCTGGACAAAATAATCATTTTTGATAGTTTTTTTGTTGAGATTTTAATTAGTAAGTGGAAGAAACCCAACTTGAACAAGGTAAATGAAAAAGAGATTTCATAAAATAATAAAACTAAGTGGAATAATACAAGGGTTGATCTTTGTCCCAGAACCTAGTGCAGCTATAAGACAGACAGGGATGCTGATGGGCCTCTGGCTTTCTTGGGTCAGGTATTCGAGCACAGTTAGAATCTCTCCCTCTTTTCCACTGTACTGGTCCCTGCTCCAATTCACCCCCTGCTGTCTTCCCTGGCTACTGAGAGCCTCCATTTTTATTGTGGAGTTACAGTCAGCAAAGAGAGGGGCTCTTCCTATCTCATAGGGAGTGGAGCCCACTTTTACAGGCCAGGTTGAGCACTAGTATTATCTGGTCTTGAGCCAGCTCAAGCCCCATCCCCACCCAGCCAATCTTGAGAGCAAGACCAAGTAGTGGCTCCCACAGGAGTCATATGGATAGAATGTGACTGGGTAGATTTTCCAGGAAATAGAGGAGCTGTTCCCAGACCTGGGGGCGCTGGGCAGACAAAGCAATGCATGTAAACCACTGCATATCTTAAAAGTCACTACTGGTAAACAGTAAATAATTTCATTAAGACAATTCACTTCTTTAACTATTTGGAGATGACTCTTCTTGGTAGGTACAAGGAGAAATCACGTTACCTAGAATAGAATGTTCCTTGGGATCCACTGAGGTTTTCCCTCCTCTGGGCGAGACATGGATGACATTTGGTTTGAAAGTCTTTCCAGATGAAACGAATCCTGTCTTGTTCTATATGACTTAGCATATGGGAACTCAAGAAGCATTTGCTCAAACATTGGGATGGAGCCTGGGGAAAACCCTATCTGTGCTTGCAGATACCTCTGTGACCTACCTTTATAACTTAACTGTATTTAAAAAAAGCTTTGCTCAGTTAAAAATTTACTCATAGTGAAACTTTCCATTTGAAGTGTCCAGGTCAATGGTTTGTTAGTGTATCTAGCATCTTGATCTAATTTTAGAACATTTTCGTCACACTAGGAAATAAAAGCATGCCCATCAGCAGACACTCTGTATTTCCCCTCCTTGACCCTGCCCTGGGCAACCACTGGTCTACATCTTGTCTCTGTGGACCTGCCTGCTCTGGATAGTTCACGTAAGCAGAAGCATACAGTCTGTGGTCTGCGGGGCCCTGTTTCTTCCACATGACAAAGTGCTTGTGAGTGTCCGAGTGTTCGTCTGTGTGGTAGCTCAAATAAGTGCTTCATTCCCCTGTTCCTCCCCAGCGGACTCTGTTGTACGGATGCTCTGCCTTTGTTTACATGGTCATGGTTGGTGGGTCTCTGGGTTATTGAACTGAACTGTCGTTTTTCAGTTGGTGGATTAATTTTATTTTTTTTCCCACAAAACGGCATTTATCTCAAAATAAAGTTACTGCTTTTTTGGGGAGAGATGTTGGCCAAATTTAGATTTACCTTAAAATAATTCTTTTAAGTTTTTTTTTTTTAAATGATATCTCACTTTTGGAGTGCTAGCGATGATTTCAGAGGGAAGATGGGACACATGACGTTTTTATTTTATCGCTTTTACATTTTCTTCTGCTGCCCTTTTATATATTTGTTTTATAGTGATTCATCTCAAAATTCTTTTCTTGAGAGAGGAGATATGTAAATAAGTAAAGATAAAACATTTTAAAAAATGGGGAGTCACCTTTTCTGTGCTTTGCGCTGATTTAGAGACTATGAGTAGATTTGGCTTCAAGGTAGTTTGTGCCAATATATGATATTTTGTTATTCATAAAAATGTTTGCATTTTTAAAGCAAATTAACACGATTTATACTTTTCTAAGGACTTCATTTGTCTGTGAGCTAATTGCTAGAGTTGTGTAATCATCTTTCTCAGATAGAATGTAGACTCTTCCTGTAAATGTCTAGAGGAAATATTTTTAAAATACGCTGACTTAATAACACCACACAATTCTACATGGAGAGCTGGAGGCACACATGGACGTGTATGCACGCATACTCATTTACAATTTCTCATCCAGTGCATAGTAGCACAGACTGATGTCTTTTCTCAGGCCATTCAAGGACCTTAGCAAGCAACATGTTTATGTGGAAAACTTTTCTCAAATATACATAGTTATGTTTAATTCTTTGGTTGAGCTGAGGCCTACAGATACAGTATGGAACATGGTGTCCATCTGTATGGTTCATCCATGGTAAGAACAAATGGACACACTCTCAGGAAACACAAGTGGTACATGATGTTGTGATGGGGAATTTACAGTAATTGTGATATTTAAAATTTAGTTCCCTCCTACTAAACTGTTCAGTTGGCTTTTATAGGACTATGAGTGTGAACGCAAGTTTTAAATGCAAGAGTAATCCGACAAAAGACATTTAAAGTATTAACTTTTGTATTGCTAAGGGAATGATAATAGTTACAATTTTATCTCTCATGATTTCATAGTTCAAATTTTCAGTTTTATGGGAAATTAGAATTTTTCATGCATTTACCTACTCACCGTGTGTATCTTAAGCTATCATAACGTCTACAGCCCTTCTTTGGAGATCCACAGACTTGCCCTTCGCAGTTCTACTGACTGGAGATGCATGTCGCTGTTGCAAAAGCCTGGTTCGGCTCCTACTCCCCACCTGAGTGTCTCCCCACTGAAAAGGAATACTTTCTGGTAGATTACAAGATGTTATTACAGAAACACAGGGCAGTCTGTCCCTGAGTTTATAGAGTCTGGACCCTTAGGGATGAAGGCCCTGGGACTGTCTCACACCATTGTTGTCACCAAACATTTGTTCAGTACACATCATGGTTCTCGCCACTGGCAGCAAGTGCTATCCTCAACTTGACTTTCCTAAAAAAGTATGCAGCCTCCCCCACATGCTCTTTTACAGCCTTCTCCTTTATCCACAGCTGGTTCTCAATCCACAGCTGGCTCTCTATCTCTAGCTGGTTCTCGATCCACAACTGGTTCTTGATCCATAGCTTGTTTTCATTCACAGCTGGTCTCAATTCACAGCTGGTTTGTAATCCACAGCGGGTTCTGAATTTCCTTATCAATAGCTGGTACTGACAACCTTTGAAAGATATCACCTCAGTGTGGTTGCTTTGTCAGCAAATGAATATGACCTGAAGGGTCAGGACGATGAATCACACCCACAGCTGGTGAGATCCTGGAGACTGGAGTCATGGGTGATGGAATAAATTTTCCCCTTTTCTCGGCTTTCTCAAGAGACATCCTGTGATCACCTTATCTCCCACCCAACAGAGGATGGTCAGCTTCCCTGGCTCCTCTATTCTGTGCAGAGGTGCTCTTCTTTTGCTATTGTTTTCCTTCTTCGGGCATCTGACCACTTCCCGTCTCATGTCTCTCTCCTCCACAGAAGCCCATAACAAGTTGGAGTACCCTGCCTTCCATATCCTTGGTGTTCGTAATGACATTGTTCATCTTGTGAGTGCTTCCTCTGTGCTGACGCTGGGCAAATCCACATTTAATGCTTATAACACCCAGTCAAGAAGATATCATTATCCCCACTGTGTAGATGAGACACTGAGGGTCACTTGACTTTGCCCCAAACACACATGTGGACATATTTTTCCCAAAAACCCCATGAAGCTTAAGCTTTAGGGCCCCTCTATAAACCCTTCCAGGCCCTGTACCTGATTTGGTATTCACAACGTTGTCTCTTTGGCACAGAGGCCCCACTTCTGCTTCAGGCCCTGCAGCATGTGGTTCTACCCAACGTGGCGTACCATTGTCTACACTAGCCCAAGCTCAGTCAGCCTGGTGGTGGAGGCCAGACCCCTCCCTCAGCCTTGTGACTTCACATTAGTGAGCCTGACAGGATGGTTGCTGGGGACCACAGACGAGACAGACCTCTCTCCTGGGGGCCTCATCTCCCAATGAGGAAGGTGGGGAAACACTCTCGACTTGACCAAGTCCCTGAAAAGGTTTCAGGGTGAAGAATGAATGAAATCCCTTTGATGCCCACAGTTACATTTCAGCTCAAAGAGCTCGGAGACCTAAATCCAATTTCAGAGAAAAAACTGTCATCTTTGCAAAACTAAGTCTGTGACTGTGACGTCATCTCGCTTAGTCCCTTAGGACAACTTTAGGAGCTACATATAGTTGGGAGCATTTTGTAAATGAGGAAAAGGTGATGAGATGGCTTCTGCCTGCTCATGTCTGGGTGGGCAGCCGAGCCAGGGATTTTCATGATGTCGTCTGTCTCAGATCTCATGGCCGCCTCCTCTCCAGGTAGTCGACACTACATCTCCCCTTCCCCGTAAGCTGGACCTTAGGGTCGAATGGAGGATATGGAGACATGGAGCCTTGTGCAATGATGTGTGAATGCACAGTGCAGCCTCTGTAGAGGGTGGTGTGGGGGCTCCTCAGTAAATCACACACAGTACTACCTACGAACCTGGGCACATATCCAGAAGAATCGAAGCCAGGATCTTGAGGAGATAGTAGGACTCCCATGTTCATTGCAGCAATGTTCACAGTAGTCAAGTCCTGGAAACAACCTAAATGTTTGCCAGTTGATGAATGAATAAATAAGATATGGCATATACATACAATGAAATACTACTGAGCTTTAATAAAGAATATTCTACAATATGCGAGAACATGGACAAACCTTGAGGACATAATGAGAACTGAAATAAGCCAGTGACAGGAAGACCAATGATGCACAATTGCACTATGTGAAATAGTCATATTTGTAGAATCACAGAATGGCATAATGATTGCCAGGGCCTGGCAGGGGTCCTGGGGAGGTGACGGTCAAGGGCATAAAGTCTTATTTAAACAAGACAAATGGGTCAGAGACCCTTGGTACTACTCTGTATGTGTTGTACTGCTAAGCATTTGTTACGAGGGTAGATCTCATGTTAAATGTTCCTACCACCATGCAGACTAAGAACAGCGCTCATCTCCAGGACCTTGAACTCTGCAATTCCTCCTCTGGTCAAGGTTGCTCTTCACTGTCTCCTGGCAAGCTTCCCAACTCTGCTCTCTGCACAACCATCGTTCCCCCCTTCAGTAGCACCATTCCACTTCCTTGGATGCCTCCAGGAGAGCTGTGCCCATCTGCTCTCCAGTCTGGACCCAGGGAGTGATGGTTCGATGACATCTGTTCCAGAGCCCCTAGTTTGCAGTCCACCAGCCCTATCCCTAGACAACCTAAGTACACTCTGTTCACTTCTGCTTCAAGGCATTCTGCATTTCCAGAGGACATCAGGAACCACACAGATGGGACTGCTTCACTCTTACAGCATTTCAGGTGGGCCCGGCCTTCTGCGTGGGATTGTGGTATTAACCTCTGCTGGAGTCCATATTGCCTTCTCCAGAACATCACAGTCGAGCTAGCGGCCTCACATGCAGACACTGAGAACCTGTGGCCTTCTGGCCCTCCCCAGACACTGAGCCAAAGGGAGCACCTCCTCTCAGAAACCTTATTCTCACCCCTAGGTCCCTGGATATTATCCTACCATCCACATCATTGTCACCATGACCTGGCCCATCTCATCGGACACCCCCACTGCCTCTCCTGGAGCCAATTAGGCAACTGTGGAAATGGTCTGGAACCTGGAATACAGGCTCAATACCCAACTGACTTCTCGGCCATGAATTTTTGTGTTTAAATTCGGGATAATGGTACTCCCGGCTGCTCCTACGTTCCAGAGTTCGTCTAAGAAACAAATACAAGGAAAAATGAGACAGAAGAAGTTTGTCTACAGAGAGGTGGGCACACTGCTGTTACTAGGTTTGAAGTCTCCGGAACAGGGAGGACGCATATGTCCTCTGTGTATCCATGAGAGGACACGATGGACACTGGAAATGCATGTTGAGGGGACATCTGCGTGGCTCCATTGGATGAGCGTCCGACTTTTGATTTCAGCTCAGGTCGTGATCTCAGGGTCATGGGAACCATCCGGCATCGGGCTCTGTGCTCAGCGGAGAGTCTGCTTGAGATTCTCTCCCCCTCTGCCCTCTCCTGCTTGTTCTCACTCTCTCAAACCAATCAATCGTGTTTAAAATGTTTGTTGGAAACAAACACTGTCCTCACTGTTCTTGTCCTCACCACCCAGGAGTGGAGGGGGAGGGGCACTTCCCGATGACCCGGGTCACATCTGCACCCCAAGGTCCTTACCTTCATCACATCGGCAAAGTCTCTCTTGCTGTGTCAAGTGACACAGTCCCTGGTGTGGGGAGTTAGCCCAGGGAGCTCTCTGCTCTTGATAAGGCAGAGATGAGGGCTTTCATTGGGATGTGGGGCAGGGGCAGCAGGGAGCATGGGGCCGCGTTCCCCTGCTGGTCCAGCCTCATCTCTCTGTTCACTCCGAGGCTGGTTGTGCACGTCTCTGATCTCCCCACCTTTGTGAGTTCATTTCGAATACAATGACGTGTATGCCTTTCTATTTGTAATACTGCAGAAGGTTCTAACAATAAGCAGGTAGGATCAAACATGTAATTCAGCCACAGAGGAGGGAGAATGGAGGAAGTCTTCACTTTCTGCCCTCTCCTTGTCTGGATGGATTCTGTTTGTGAGTGGTGGGCTGTTAGAGGGCCAGCGTGGGACCCCTATCTTAACCATGTGCAGGTGTACGAGCAGCAGGGGTTAAGTTTTCCTGGGGCATCGGGAAGGGCTCCGAAGGGCCAGAGAGACAGCGATGCTTTGAAAACTCAAGTGCACCTTGGACATTCAAATCGGGGCATGGTGTTTACCCATCCCGGTCTGGTGGGAGCTATTCAAATCTGTTTGAGCTGTCTGAAGGTGGTAGAAGGCCTGGTTGAGGGCTCCGGTGCACACGTAGAGGCTGGCTGGGCCAGGCCGTGCTCATTCTCTGCCCGGCTAAGCCTTTGGTGGTGACAGAGCCCCGGGAAGAAACACAAAGGGATTTGTGTTTAGGAAAAGGGAATATCATTCAGTGTAGGTTGTAGGGGGATGGGCCAGAAAAGTGAGTTGGGGCCTTCACAGAATCCCAGGCAGAAAATGGACATCCAGGGGTTAGTGCTGCAGAGACAGAGTTGAGCAAGGGCTGAGTCCTGCTTGGGGTGACTCACCTCTCTGGCATCTGGGGCAGTCAAGGCACAGAGGATAGGGTACCACGCCCCTGCATGTTTGGAAAGCAGTGCTGGAAGAATACCTGTGACCCCACATGTGAAAGTAGAATATATGAAGTCCATTCAGAGGGGGTTTCCTGCTTAGCGAGGGACACCAGCCCAGCCCCTGGGTGAGCCCACCAGGGACTATAGCTGCTCCTCTGTCTACTCCCTGCCCCACCGAACCGCCTGTGTCCTGAGAGCCTGCTGCCTCTGGCCAAACATGCATCGAGTTGGCTTTTATACAAACAACTGTTATCCCGCCCCCTCCATGAGATGCAGCCCACTCCAGGGGGGACCCGCCGGCCTGGGAGAGGTTCACGGGCTCCTAAACCAGAGCTCTGGCCTTGCCTAACTTGTCCATATTTGTTTTTAATTGTATTTAGGAGGACAAAAGCCTGCCTTGCATGCAGTAGTTAAGCAGGGTGAAAAGACTCTGCCACTACAAGGCACAGGTCACAATTTGTGGAAAGGTAGCCCAGTCCTCTTCACCCGGGAAGGGTTCTCGCGCAGGTCCCTGACCCACGGGGCACCTTGCTCATGCAGGTGAGCACGGACAGGCCAGCAGGGACCAACTGGGGAGCAGGGGCCAAGCATGCACGTCCCAGCCTTCCTTTTCCACATGGTAACAGGGGAGCCCTGGCCCCTGGTGGCCCAACTGAGTTGTTCCAAGGTGTGGCGGGCACCCTGTTGCCTAAAGCTCCCCAGTGGGCCCACGAGTTCATCTAGTGTCAGAACAGAAACTACTAGACAGAGTGAAGCAGGCTTAGAAGACTTTACTCCACGCTGTTGGGATGGGGAGGGAGGCTGGGAGGCAGGCTGAGCTCCCTGCCCTGGAACCAGAAGCAGGGCGGGAGGGACGTGGGAACGGGCTGACTGGTTCATCAGCTGGCCTCACCCAAGGGAGAGGTAAACATCCTTGTTCTTTTCCTGGAGGAGGCAGTTTTGTAGGGGAAGCAAGGTGGCCAGGGAATTCAGGCTCCTACACTCCTGCAGAGATGGGGAGATAGGGGGCTGTGTTCCTTGGGGTGACATTTCAGAGGGCTAGCTCCTGGGTCCTTGAGAAAGACGTTTTCTGGGTTGTACAATGGGCAACAGGCTTTTAAAAAGATTCACATCTCAAAGGGACACAGAATGTGCTCTGACACTTTTTCTCAAGTAAATGCTCTAAGAGAGGTCAGGGTCTGGTCTTGGCAAGAAGCTTGTCTGAGGTTAAGTCAGTGGGAGGGGGTGTGATGTCTTGCTCACAGGACTGAGATCCCTGCAACCCTGTCTAAGGATAGAGATTAAACACGACAATCTGGGGGGAAAACGTGAACTTTTCAGCTGAGGGGTTGGCGGGAGTAGCGTTTGACCCTTGGAGGTGGAGGGGGTTTGGGTCTTCATCCCCGAGCTCAGGCCACGCCGGAGCTCTGCCTAGGAAGCAGGCGTGTGTGCTCTCCCCCTTCCCCAGGGATGTGGAAGAAAGGCAGCCCCTCCCTGGTGCTCTGGAGTTAATGGTGCTCAGACATGCGGCATTTGAGGTGACCCAGGATGCAGGGACAGAGACAGCTCAGCACCGATGGAGGCTGACAGCCAGAACCGGAGGAGAAATTCGGAAATTTGTCACCAGACCTTTGTCATCAGGGCAAGCTTCCACGTTCCGTAGTCTGTGTGGCTGGCGCGGCGAGAAGCTCTGTTCTGAAAACAATCCCCATTCCCACCCCAAAGTGTAAATTCTCAACCATGAGCACCAGACACTGAATTGGAGGCAAAGTTTGATTGTCATGGTTAAGCCTTTGGGACTTCAGGGCTCTGCAGAAAGTTGGTGCATTTCATATTTACCTGCAAAGCCTTAACGTCCGTGCTGGGATGGGGTGGAGACAAGGGACTGTCCTTGCCCTGCCTAACAGACCACGGGTGACAAAGAAGCAGTGTCGGATCAGCCGGTGGTCGGGAACAGACTATGCACAAGTTCGCTTGGTATTTACTAAAATACTTTAAAACGAAGAAATAGAAAACTACTTTAACTCACATGCGAAGAATTCAGCGGACTCTATTTTGGCCAAGCACTGGTGAAGTCTCCCGAAGGAAACGGGCCTCGGAAGACGGCGGCCAGGTGCTTGCTTTTCGACCTCTACCGTGTTCTCGGGAATAAGATAGCCAGAGCTCCTGCTCGAACTGAACCTGGTGTTGGTGGGCAGGTGTCCTGGAGGGTGGTAAGTGGGTGAGTTTTCATGGTCGTCTCCAGAAGGTCCTCAGAGCCTCTGCTACTCTGCTCCAGGCCTTGGTCACTGCCCTGCAAATGTCCATTGGTGTCCTTTGCTAATAGGGGCTCTTTTCCCAACTCTTGCAATGCCAGGCCTCTGGGGAACTGTTCTTCCCCACAGTGCAGGGATTCTAAAGTTGTCACCGACAGCTGTCTTCTGTCCCTGAGGCCCTGGAGCAGGTGACACAGGCCTGCCCCGTTGCAGTGTGCTTTCCCTGACCCGACGGACGGCCTGGCCTGGGCCTGGCAGTGTCCCTCCATGTGGGACGGTAGGAGAAGGAGAGGCCTTACTGGTGCGTGTGTGTCGTGGTAACTGGGAAAGAAAATTGTGAGTTTCCTAGAGGCTGGCCATCCCCTGAGATGCCAGAGGGGACAGTGCTTGCCCCAGGTATTGGCCTCCCCCTGTGGGGAGAACGGGGTCTCGCTGGGAGGGAATCCCCCTCAGTCAGGGGTTCAGTGCCCGGATTACCTGAACTGATGGCGACAGTGACCTTGGAACAGACCCGGAGCACAGCCCTCCCCTTGCCTCCTGCCGGCCCTGCTTCTGCACCCCTCCTCACTAACTGGCGGGGGGGTTCAGCCACCTCGGCTTGTCCGTAGCCCACCCCACACCTCTGCCACACACTTACCACCACCCTGGGGTGTCCTCCTGTCCCCCTCGGGCAGCAGGCACTGAGTCTTACATTCGGATCCTCGGGTAGAGCCCAGTGCAGAGACGACTGTCACACGTGTGGACATTCACGCTTGGCCACCGCAAGACGCGGGGAGGCCGGTGGGAGGGGCCAGCGCCCAGGCTCCCGGGATGCAGTCGAGAGGGCGTCCTGCACTCAGCTGGCAAAGTTCTCAGCCATGTTAACTGCTTCTCTTTGCTAAGATTCTTTTCATCATTTTCATAATGATCTTTTAGTTAACCTTTTCGTTAAAAAGAAGACGCCATACATGGGGGTTCGAACTTCCGATTTATGCCTGCTGCGGGCACATGAACTTATGATCGGATCAATTTCTTCCTCACTGATTGGCATCGGGACACAACTAATTTAACAGGATTTATTAAAACATTTTCTGTTTAACAGCAGCTCTTCTGGACAAGGCGATGTGCCCTATGCTGGAATAACGTGGGCTGGCAATTCTATAGTTTCAGAAGGCAAAAGCGCGTGTCCATAGGCCCCACTGGAGCCCTGTGAGTGGACGCCAGAGTTCGGTCCCATCGCAGGGCACGGCCGCAGACAGGGCACGTGCAAGGCCACCCCGGCACAGGGCACCTCACCCCGGGCTCCATGGGCATTGGGGCGACTGTTCTCTGTTGTAGGGCCATTCTGAATGTTGCAGGATGTGCCCCTGGCCTCCACCCACTCGACGTCAGAGCACATACACCAGTCGTGACAACCACAAAAGTCTGTAGGTATCACAGAATGTCCCTTGGTGGGAGAGCTGCCCACAGTCGAGGACCCTTTCTGAGATCCCTCCTGGCATGCTGCCTCTGAGTCCGGAGCCCTGCTCTCAGCGGGCAGCTTCCTACAAGGGGCCTTCTAGGTTAGCAGCGAGGTGACCCAGTCCTGGGGACTGAGCAGGGGCGGGCCTGTTATCGAGCAGCCCAGGCTATCACTTGGCCAAGGAGGAAGCTGCAGGCTGTGGAATGCAGAGGAGATGTCTGGAGTCGGGACCCCCAGGTGGAACACCTGTGGTTGCCGTGGCCCGTCTGCTCAAGAGCCCTTCGAATAGAAAATGAGAACCGTCCTTCTGAGGGACCAAAGTCCTCATGCCATGACTAACTGTTGCCGGAGGAAGGAGGAAGACTGTCTCTAATTAGAAGAGGAGGTTGTGTTGAACGTTCACTCAGAACCAAGGCAGGCAGATGGTTAGGAGGGAAAACCGTGTCAAGGCAGGCCGGCCTTTAGCTTTACAGTCAACATACCATCGTTTAGTGGAAATTCACCCTAATCATCTCAAACATGGGCCACTTAAACCTCTTTTGGCCTATAAATTGGACATGATCATATTTGGTTCATAGGGAGGTGAGGGGAACTTAACGAGATAATGCACGAGGCAAGATCTGAAGAAATATCACCTTTTATTTATTTTTATTGTGTTACGTTAGTCACCATATAATACATAATCAGTTTTTGATGTTGTGATCCAAGATTCATAGTTTACACACCACACCCAGTGTTCCATGCAATCCGTGCTCTCCTTCATACCCACCACCAGGCTCACCCAACCTCTCACCCTCTCCCCTCCAGAACCCTGTTTGTTTCTCAGAGTCCGCAGTTTCTCATGGTTCGTCTCCCCTCTGATTTCCCCCAACTCCCTTCTCCTCTCCATCTCCCAGTGTCCTCCGTGTTATTCCTTATGCTCCACAAGTAAGTGAAACCATATAATAATTGACTCTCTCTGCTTGACTTATTTCACTCAGCATAATCTCCTCCAGTCCCGTCCATGTTGATACAAAAGTTGGGTATTCATCCTTTCTGATGGAGGCATAATACTCCATAGTGTATATGGACCACATCTTCTTCTTCTTTTTTTTTAAGATTTTATTTATTTATTTGACAGACAGAGATCACAAGTAAGCAGAGAGGCAGGCAGAGAGAGAGGAAGGGAAGTAGGCTCCTGCTAAACAGAGAGCCCAATGTGGGGCTTGATCTCAGAACCCTGAGATCATGACCTCAGCCGAAAGCAGAGGCTTTAACCCACTGAGCCAGCAAGATGTCCCTGGACCACATCTTCTTTATCCATTCATCCATTGAAGGGCATCTTGGCTCTTTCCACACTTTGGCGACCGTGGCCATTGCTGCTATGAACATTGGGGTGCAGATGGGCCTTCTTTTCACTACATCTGTGTCTTTGGGGTAAATACCCAATAATGCAACTGCAGGGTCATAGGGAAGCTCTATTTTTAATTTCTTGAGGAATCTCCACACTGTTTTCCAAAGTGGCTGCACCAACTTGCATTCCCACCAACAGTCTAAGAGGGTTCCCCTTTCTCCACATCCTCTCCAACACATGTTGTTTCCTATCTTGTGAATTTTGGCCATTCTAACTGGTGTAAGGTGGTATCTCAATGTGGTTTTGATTTGAATTTCCCTGATGGCTAATGATGTCACCTTTTAAATAAAATTAATATCAATAATGGGAATACATAGTGACAGATATGATGTGGTAAATAATAACAATAAGGGCATCGCCTATAAATTATAAAGGTCTGTGAAGTATGTTTGTTTACAGTGGAGAAACTGAGGCTCAGAGTCAAATATTGTGCTCAAGTCTACTGGCATGGTTGCTGTCTGGCCTTGAACCCATGTCTCCTGGTTCTGAGCCCATGATGCACCACTCAGACACAAACAGTGGCCGCCTCCAGACCTGCTGAACCAGGGTCTCCGAGGCTATGTCCTGGGTCTGTGGTCTACTCCCTGCCCCTGCTGCCATGATTCTTGTCTGGCTAGCCTGGCATCTGCAGACAGAGCACTTCACCCTGTCCAGGGCTTGGATACAAAGAATCTGCAGGCCTTTTCCCTCTACCTCTTCTAATTTTGATATCTTCCACTTGTTAATAAATTGCCTTTTGCAGTTACTTGACTTAGGAGTGGAATTCCTCCATGACTCTGGATGTGTTTAGGAATCCATAGGACTTCCTGATGGATGGGAGGGTGAGGGAAAGAGATAATTTCACACATTGATGAATGTTTTCGTCTTCTCATTGAATTAGTGCACTTCTCTAATTCTCTTCTGGGCTTGTTATGTCCTCCTAATACGAATCCTGGGATGTGGGCATTCTGTGGAGTGCTCCAGCAGTTATAGCAGCTCTAAGCCCACTTTGAAGAAGCCCTTGTGAGGTTTCAGATAGAATCATCTCATTATCTTCCATTTCAGCTGTCTTTCAAAAGGCCACTGTCTCTGGAAGGCATGTGAGATTCTTGTAGTCATCTCTTCTTGAGGCAGCAGATGTCTTTGGAGCTGTGACAACTGCTTGGGCTGTGGGTACTTAGCACGAGTACCATTGCCAAGTGACTGTACTCTTGACTGCTAAAGTACTTCAGCTCACAGAGAGTACTTAAACTGTCTGCTGTATGCATTGCTAGAAGGGGTCAGCAGGGAATTAATTCTATGAAATCTGTGCAGCCTATTGTCTATTAGCCTACCTATTTTAATTACAGTGTTCTCCGTGTGTGGTTTAAAAAAAAATATCGTCATTTCAGCTTGAAAGCAAGTTGTATGAAAGACACAACGGTTAGGGCCGATTTAATGTTAAAACCTGTTTAACTATTGGGGCCTGCTTAGCCAGAGCGACTCCATATTGCCTAGGTAGCCATATTGTTGTTTACATCCACGGACTTCATTCCGGGAATAAACGCCCCAGTAGTTCCTGGTATCGGTTCCGGGTATTAATTCCAGGAGTAAACGCCTTAACAATAGAAGCCACGTACCTTGGGTCTGCGGTTCTGCCCTATAAAACCAGCCGTGAGATCGGGCCGGGGTCGCTCTCTTTGGAGGGGGCCTGGCCGGTCAGTCTGACTTCTAATGCTTGGCATAGAGTAAGGCTTTGCAGAACTTTCACTTTGTCTTAGTCTCGTTCCTTTGATAATGGACCCCAAAAACAACAAGTTTTAGTCTCTGATGAGGTTTCACCTTCTCCTTCTTCACTAGCTGACATCAGCTGTGATCATGATTCCTGTCCACTCCCAGTTCCAGTATGGGCCAGATGCCACACAGGAGGGCTCTGACCAAGGAGAATTCAAAATTTGTACCCCCTGAGTTGCTTGTAATGACCAGTATGGAAACCGATGGACCAGCTAGGAGTTATGACAAAAACCAGACCAGGATGTTGCTGGCTTAGCTGCGGTGAAATCAGGTTTGTGAGGGCCTAGAGATATTAAAATCATTCCAAGGTAAGGTACTAAGACTACAAATCCAAGCCAAGCTTAAAACTAACCTTAAAAATCTAGTTATGAGGGGCGCCTGGGTGGCTCAGTGGTTAAAGCCTCTGCCTTCGGCTCAGGTCATGATCCCAGGGTCCTGGGATCGAGCCTCACATCGGGCTCTCTGCTCAGCAGGGAGCCTGCCTCCTCCTCCTCTCTCTCTCTGCCTGCCTCTCTGCCTACTTGTGATCTGTCTGTCAAATAAATAAAAATCTTTAAAAAAAAAATCTAGTTATGAGCCTAGTTGTTGTCTATTGTTAATTCCGTGCACAAAAGGCAATAATTGTTAAGGTACTTCATGTCTATTTGGAGCCAAATGTAGCAAATGTTCAGAATCTTGGCTTTCACATATGTAGAGTGCCATTAGGATTATACAGACACCACACTAGTTCTGCACATCCTACAAAGTCACGAGACACTCAGGTATCAACCACAGGAGCCACCGAGGAAACAAGACGGATGGAATAGGAGTCTCTTCTGATTGCCCAGGAGCTAGATACTCTGTAGCTACTCCCATGGTCACAACCTTACAGCGTACAGACTACTGGTAATGCTTTTGGAGGAATATTTTCCTATCCAGAGTTCTTCATACTTAATGGTGCTAATATGTATACAATTAGGATCTTTTGGTCTGTCTGTCTGTTTGTTCACCAGCATGAAGAGGAAAGTCCTACTACTCCAAATCATCTGTCATTACAGATACCAGATTATGACGGATAACCTCTACAGAATGTTTGAATATCTTACTTGTTCAATGAACTGTGCAGGATTTGAGCTAGTGTTTCATAGTCAGTGTGGCTAAAGGCAGCCAGCAGAAAGAAGAGAAAGGAATTCAAGTATTTCCTATGAGTAGGCCACCCAAAATTACATTTGTAATGAGTGAGCAAGAGCTATGTGCATATAAAAGTCCAGCCTTTATCCTGTGCGGGTGCATAGAGACCATCTGGAAATCATTACCTCCAACGCACGGACTACTAATTGATGATCTCAGGCAGCACACAACTCACTGCACCTGTTAAAAAGACTACAAAGAGTGTCTTACGTGCCAAGCTGCTAGGCATGGCACACCAAGGCCTTCTTCTCGTGGGTTCTGACAGAAATCCACATCAAACTTCTGGGTAATAGAGAAGGTGGGTAATACATCAAGGTGGTTCTTAGCTAACCTCATCCCATCTCAACATTGGCTACCATGTTTTTTTTTTTTCAGGTTCTTTCAAAATATAAATCCTTTTATAGTGTTGTGTCTCACATGGGGCTGACTCATTCTTAGGTGAATGTGAGCAATCTATAAGCAAAATGCAGTCATGATAAAAGACCTCAATGTGAGGCAGGAATCCATCAGAATCCTAGAGGAGAACATAGGCAGTAACCTCTTCTATATCAGCCACAGCAACTTCTTTCAAGATATGTCTCCAAAGGCAAAGGAAACAAAAGCAAAAATGAATTTTTGGAACTTCATCAAGATCAAAGCTTCTGTGCAGCAAACAAAACAGTCAACAAAACAAAGAAGCAATCCATGGAATGGGAGAAGATATTTGCAAATGACAGTACAGACAAAAGGCTGATATCCAGGATCTATAAAGAACTTCTCAAACTCAACACACACAAAGCAGATAATCATGTCAAAAAATGGGCAGAAGACATGAACAGACACTTCTCTAATGAAGACATACAAATGGCTATCAGACACATGAAAAAATGTTCATCATCACTAGCCATCAGGGAGATTCAAATCAAAACCACATTGAGATACCACCTTACACCAGTGAGAATGGCCAAAATTAGCAAGGCAGGAAACAACATATGTTGGAGAGGATGTGGAGAAAGGGGAACCCTCTTACACTGTTGGTGGGAATGCAAGTTGGTGCAGCCACTTTGGAGAACACTGTGGAGATTCCCTAAGAAATTAAAAACAGAGCTTCCCAATGACCCTGCCATTGCACTACTGGGTATTTACCCCAAAGATACAGACGTAGTGAAAAGAAGGGCCATCCATACCCCAATGTTCATAGCAGCAATGGCCATGGTCACCAAACTGTTGAAAGAACCAAGATGCCCTTCAACGGACGAATGGATAAGGAAGATGTGGTCCATATACACTATGGAGTACTATGCCTCCATCAGAAAGGATGAACACCCAACTTTTGTAGCAACATGGATGGGACTGGAAGAGATTATGCTGAGTGAAATAAATCAAGCAGAGAGAGTCAATTATCATATGGTTTCACTTATTTGTGGAGCAAAGAAATAATATGGATGACATGGGGAGATGGAGGGGAGAAGGGAGTTGGGGGAAATTGGAGGGGGAGACGAACCATGAGAGACTGGGTGGACTCTGAAAAACAATCTGAGGGTTTCAAAGGGGCGGGTGTTGGGAGGTTGGGTGAACCTGGTGGTGGGTATTATGGAGGGCACGTATTGCATGGAACACTGGGTGTGGTGCATAAACAATGAATTCTGGAACACTGAAAAGAAATTTAAAAAAAAGGAAAAAAGAGAAGAATCAGACTTGACATTGTCAGAGGCAGAGAGGTGGAAAGGGAAGGAGAAAGAAATGGCAGGGTATACCCCACATCTTAAAATACAGATTTAAAATACTGTTTATAGTAAATACAATAAAACCAAATATGTAAATATAAAAAAATGCAGCCACAATCAAGTCTCATTAACCACAAAACAATCACTAAGCTGAATGAGAGCTTGGAGTCTCTCAGGGAAACCTGAAACTGAAAGTTCCAGAAAATAATAATGATAGAAATAAAACCATACTTCTATTGGTAATTAAATCACAACACTGTTACCATTATTAAAACACCACTCACAAGTTTCTCGAGTTTTGTATCTCTTGGTGTTTCTTTTCGTGCTCAATATGAAAACCCAGAGCTCTTGGCCTTTTAATGAGATAATATTCCATCGTCTCGGTCAAGACCACACGAGGATTTATGAGGTCAACTGGAATGAATTTCAGACGTTTCTCTTTCTACATCTCATCCTGGCTCTCTTATATCATAAACATGCGTGATGCCATGAGCGGTTTGTCTCTGAGGTCAGTGTACGTTCTGTGGAACCCTTGAAAGTTCACACAACGAGGAAGATGATCATCATTCTGTTCTCTTAATAGTAATAATAGTTAATGTTTTTGGTCCAAAACTGAACATGTACTAGGCCATGGGGATGGCCTTCAGCATGAGGTCTTAAGCTCCTCTGGTGAGGAGGAGGCTGTGGTCATGGGTGCCAGAGTCGTCAGCCCTGTAGGGTCCTTTTTTTCTCTGCTCTTGGACCGCCAGCCTCCCATGTCCTCTTGTCACAGGGAGTCCGTCCTGCAGCCCGTGAGCTGCATCGGTGTTCTCACCACGACAGCCTTGCTGTCCTGGAGGCGGGGAGTGCGGGCGTGCTCCGTGCTCTGCAGGGCTCTGACAGGCGGTTTCCTCACCCCCCACTTCAGGTAGGGCTGGGGTGTCCTTCCCTAGGTGGTGTGAGGCTAAGGTCTTGAGTGCACCTTTGTCTTGGAGAATGTTCTGCGTCTATTTTTAGCAACTTTTTTTTTTTTTTTTTTTTTTTTTTTACTAAGACAATGTTTTAGAGCAGCTTTAGGTAACAACAAAATGGGGGGCTCTTCTATGTACCCTCTATCTCCCCAACATGCACCACCTCCCCCAGAATTAGCACCCCGCCAGAGCCGCACACTCGTTACAGTCCATGAACTGACATCACGGCCTCCTCACCCAGAGTCAGCAGAGCAGGCCGCGGCATTCTTGGTCATGTGCATTCTGTGGGTTTGGACAAATGCCTACTGTCACGCATCCGCTATTGTGGTGTCATGAAAAGTAGTTTCCTTAAAAAGAGCCCTAACGTTCCTCTGCACTCTGCCTGGTTATTCGTGCCCTAAGCCAGCCGCTGACAACCACTGGTCTTACTGTCTCTGTAGCTCTGCCTCTCCCTGCCGTCCCAGAGCTGGGAGCACGTGGTTGGTGGCCTTCTCAGGCTGGTGTCTTTCACTTAGCAATAGGCCCTTCTGGTTCCTCCAGGGACTTCTGGTGGCTTCCAGGCTTTGGTTGATCTGACCTCACGAGGTACCAGCCCAGGACTCGAGAGCACCTCCCGGCTGTTCACTGACACAGTGCAGGCCTGGTGTTGGGCTGGGGCGCGGGGATGCAGCCAATGGTGGGACTGGGTGGTGTGGATGACTGCGTCTGGGAATCCACGATGAGGCTGGAGTTCCAGACTTACGGGCACTGATTCCTCACCCTTACTCTCTCTCTGCGTGTCCCACCAGGTCGGGAGTTTTTAAGCTCTAGGTTTATGTCGGCAGGGAGAATCGTGTGTGTAGCTGATCAGGCTGTTCGGATATTACTCACGTGTAAAAGCAAGAAGTTCGTGGTGATTAGTCATGCCATGTTAGCCTCTGCCTTTAACATGATTCAGAAACAGACCAAAATACGCAGTGCCCATGGCAACAAGGGAGTCATGCTTCCTTTTGCCTTTTATGCCTTTTCTATTTCTTGCTCTGTAGCCGTGTATGAGAGCATTGGCTTGAAAATTTATAGGCAAAAACCAGAGGGTCTCAACAGTGGCATTTTTTTGTTATTTTGGGCTGGACAATTCCTGTTGGGCAGGGGCTGTCTGCACATTGAAGGATGACTCGTAGCACCCTTGGCTTCTTCACACCAGATGCTGGTAGTCACCGTCCCCCACCCGTCCCCTGGGATCACAAAGCCACCCCCTGATGAGAACCACTGGTCTAAATGATCTTCCCAGCTCCGTGACAACTAAAATAGAACCATGAACTCTTCCCAACTAGGTGTTTTCTAAGATCCCAAACACAGCACACAGAGACCCTCACGTGTACTCTGTGTGTTACTCTCCTGCTTGCTGCACGTCTTCTCTCTTGTACTCTCCCGAGATCTGCTTTCTGCCCTTTGGGATGTGGGAGAGGGATAGTTAGTGTGTTGGGAGTTGGGGGGGAACCTGTGTTCCTGCCAGTGACCAATCGCATCCCAACCTCTGAGCCTTTCTGGGTCACCTGCCTGTGGTCTCTCTGTCCTCCTGACCCAACCCCAAGTCTCTGCCCACTTCCGCTCCCACCTTCCGTCTTTGTGTTCTATGATTTGTAAGAACCAAAGTCTTTAATTCTGTTAAAGGTGGACTTTGGATTTATTTTCTTTTTATTATATTGGGGAAAAGAAAAGGCAGAAATATGTTTATTCTGCCCAACTAGGACTGGAGGGGTCTGCTCCACTGTCACCAGCAAAGTCAGAGAGGAGTGCACGGGGAAATGGAGCACAGTGGGTGTCAGGAAGCAGGACCACAGCCCAGAGCGCCTCGCCTCCCGGCTCGGTTCCTGCGTGTGTGCTCCCACGAGAATTTCTTCTGATTTCACAATGGAGATCTGTTTTTAACTCATTCAACTTAATGTTTGTGTGCTTGTTCAGAAGGTGCCTTTCCCAAATGGAAATCATTTTTTGGAACCCTTAAACCTGGAATCATTGTTTCTGAATGCCATTTGTTGCAATCACAGAATCACAAAGTCAGAATTTACTGTGTCTGGAAGAAATGGTCTGGGGGCTGTGGACGCATTTGCCCCCTGTACCCGTGGGCAAGACAAGCTGCACGCCCCGGTATGGGGCAGCGCGGCTGGGCACCAGATGGGACTCTCAGTGGGCTTGCGTGCACCAAGCTCCGAGCTTGGCTCAGAGGCACAGGCGTCCTCATTCCCGCTCCTTAAAAGCTGGCCTGGGAATAGCTTCCTTTGCCTCGTCCCCTTCCTCCTCCAGGAAGGGCCTCTGGGAACATCCTGGCTCGGAGGGTGCGCCCGTCCTTCTTCATCAGAGTGAATTTGGACCTGGTGAGCACGGTGGGCAGAGTGACGTGGGCAGAAAGGGGCGTGGAGGTGTCCAGGGTAAAAGTCAGACTTTCCCCAGTCTGTCTGTCTCAGAACAGGGTCCTGCCTTGCGGGGCCTCCAGTGGAAAAACTTAACTGTCCCCTCAGAAGCATATGAGGGAGGAGGTCTCCCAGGTGGGGAGACGTGCAGGCTGGTGTGACCGCAGAGCTGGCTTGGGCAGTCCTCCGTCCCAGATCTGTGACAGCCATCCCTGTGTCCACGCCCAGGCCCTCCGGCCAGCCTGCACAGTGCTTGCTCGTGATGTGTTCCACATTCTGTCTCTCATCTGGGAGGGAAGCTGCCGACCAGAACCCGCCTGTATCGAGGGGCTTACCTGCTTGGGGAACGCACCTGCGGCCACACTGGCCCGCCTGTCACTCTGGGGCCCCGCCCGGCCATTAAAGCTCTGATGACCAGGAGGGGCACATGCAGAAGGAGTATCAGGTCACACAGGGACATTTATTACATCTCGGCTCCATTATGTGACGGTTACCGAGCAAGCGGATTTTAACCAGCTGTTCTGTGATTCTCCCGTTGATGCTTGTGACGGGAGGTGTTGGCGCGTGCGGTGAGCGGTGGGGACGGCAGGAACTTTGCTGGCCACCTGCAGCCGCGATGCCACACTGTCCGATGCCTCTCACCCCCGAAGAGCTTGTCCCGAGAAGGCGCGAGAGACACACCACCACGCCGGCTGGAAAGAAGTGATGCGTGTGACATGCATTTCGAAATGCCCGTTCTCTTCCACTCTTTGAGGAGAACACAAGCACGGTTGCACTGGGACTGCAGCTGACACTTCTGGAGCCAAAAGGGGACCCGTGACTTGTATTAAGATTAAAAAAAAAAAAGTAAACTAACAGATACGGAGACGTGACTATGAGAGATGAAAATTTGACTAGATTTTCCATCACTTCTGCTTCATACAACTAAAGCGTGCACACGAGCACACCAGGGAGGGCCCTGTACCTGCACACGCACACGCACACACGCAGACAGACACACACACGCACATGCACGCACACAGACACGCACGCACACACGCACACACACACACACGCAGACACACACGCAC
The DNA here is from genome assembly GCA_004024605.1 of Pteronura brasiliensis. Taxonomy (NCBI): domain Eukaryota; kingdom Metazoa; phylum Chordata; class Mammalia; order Carnivora; family Mustelidae; genus Pteronura; species Pteronura brasiliensis. The sequence continues at coordinate 86,536 of PJEN01005142.1, forward strand.
ACACAGACACGCACACACATGCACACACCAGGGAGGACACCTTATCTTCCCTGTTCATGGCTCTATCTGCTGTGGGAGGCAAAGCCTGGCACCTGGCAGACACTCAAAGAACACAGGTGAATAAACGCACGAGTGTTGGAAGTGATGTAATTCCAATAGCCGGTCTGTGCAGTCGGCAGTGACCTTTCCAGCGGACACGGATCCAGGTGTTCCCTGTACAGTGCCCTCTAGACAGGCTGCACAGAGACCTGAAGGGCACAGGGCTCTCGATCCCCTTGGCCAGTGCTGGGTTGGCCCCTCCACTCTGTGCCAACGCAACCACCTCTCTCCAGGGTTACCCTTCTGTGAGCCGCCGTCATCCACACCCTGCAGAGCATCTGTGCCCCCCTTCACCTCTGTCCTCCGACCATGGTTTTTTCCTTTCTAATTCATTTTCTTTTTTTAAAAAAATTATGTTCAGTTAGCCATGTATAGAACATCATTCGTTTATGATATAGTGTTCAGAGATTTTCTACACTATAGACGGATGAGTTTACCAGAATGCCCCACTCGTAGGTCCCTCCTCTGCCCAGCATCCAACTGGGTCTTGTCACCGCCAGAGGACAGGGTAAACCCCAACCGCACTGCAAGGCCTGGCTGATCTGGTCACACCCCTCCGTCGTCCCCGCTCCCTCCTGCCCTCTGCGGCAGCCACTCTTCCTCCCTCCTTCCTTCTTTCTGTACCTCTGCATGGTCTCCTCTGCTCTGGTTTTTGACTCAAGGCCACCCTCGGAGACAGTGCCCTGGCATACTCCTCCTTATCACGGTACACTTTTCAAAGCCAGATTATAATTCGAAACTGCAGACTTATTTTATCATCATCTGCCTAACCCTCAAGTCTCTCCATGTTGCAAGAGCAGGTCCAGAAGAGCAGGAACCACCTCCTTTGTTCTAGCAACAAATACTGAACCTTAGCTGGGTCAGGGCACCCCGTTCAGGAGGGACGCTCCCAGCCACTGTCGGTTATTTCAATTCAAGAAAAACAGAATAAAACGAACGATTCAGTTCTCACTCACTCTAAGCACATTTCAGATGTTTGCTGTCCATGTGGGTTGTGGAGAATGACAGACCGTTTCTATCATTGCACCACACTGTGTTAGGTGACATTGGTCTGGATTCTGATGAGCCTCCAGTGAACCAGAAAATCGTGCCTCCGTGGAGCGTGCCCTCGGATGTCGACGCGACATCGGGTCCCATGGGCCTGCCCAGAGTGGATGCTCACCAAGTATTTGGGGGAAGAAGCTACCTAGTACATGCTTTCCCCATACGGTCAGTATTAGGATGTTATCAAGCACACACAGAAATAGAGAATTCAGCCTAATACGTCATGTGCACGTAGATAACGTACAAGTATTCAACAAGCCTGTCTCCATAGCTATTCAGTGGGTGCGCTGTTTTCCTAGATTGTTACACAGACAAACAAGCAGAGGGTAACCGGAGACCATCCAGCAGCCTCTCCTCTTCATCTCTGGGTGATGCTGCAGCCTGTGGTCCTTGGGGTTGGGCCGCGTCACTCTGGATGGCAGTGTAGACAGAACAGAACGGGCTCTGAATGGTGCTTGGGGCTCAGGCTGCCGTCCACCCTGACTGGATCCACTGGAGGCTGGTGTCTTTTTGAGGTAGGTGTGACTCACTGTGGAGGATGTTACTAATCACACTTAAGGGCGCCTGGTGGCTCAGTCGTTAAGCATCTGCCTTCAGCTCAGATAATGATCCTGGGGTCTTAGGAAGGATCGAGTCCCGCATCAGGCTCCCTGCTCCATGGGGAGCCTGCTTCTCCCTCTCCCTCTGCCTGCCACTTTCCTTGCTTATGCCCTCTCCTTCTCACTCTGTGTAAAATAGATAAATAAAATCTTAAAAGAAAATACAGAGACACAGCGGGGATCCTGCTTCTCCCCCTGTCTCCCCACCCTACTCGTGCTCCCTCTCTTTCTCTCAATAAATAAAATTTTTAAACAAAATAATCACCCTTAAAAACTGCATCAGATTCAATCCTCAAATAACAGCTAGAGGTACTCATTTGGGTGATTTTGATCAAAGTTGTATGTTTCCCGTGCTTGTACTTTATCACACGATCTAAGGTGTGGAAACTGTTGTGATGATTAATTTCACATGTCAGCTTGGCTTGGCCACAGAGGCCCAGACATCTGGTCACACGTGACTTCTGGGTGTGTGTGTGTGTGAGGGTGTTTCTGGAAGGAGTTAGCATGTGAGATCGTGCTCAAGGTACAGCCAAGAGCCCTTCCTCTGAGTGGGTGGATCAGAGCCTATCTACCGTGCTGGCAGGTCAAAAGGCAGAAGGCTGAATTCCCTCTGCCTGGCCATTGGGCTGGGACATGGACCTTCTCCTGCCCCCGGCCTCCAGCCTCCAGGACTTCACGTGACCACTGGTCTTTCCCGGAGTCCAGCCTGCAGACGGCAGACAGCAAATCTTGGCCTTCATAGTAGATGGTGTGGGTCATACCTTACAAGAAATGTGTCTATCAACACACACAGAGACACGACCCCCACTTGGTTGCTTCTCTGGGAACCGTAATACAACGGTTCTAGAGAAAGGTGCGTCCTGGTGTTGAGGACCCTTCATCAAACCTGGACCACCCAGAGAGCAGGTTGCAGTCGGCGGTCATTCTCGGCTTGCCGGGGCTGCTCCTTTTGGGTTCTGTTCTCTGCTGGCAGCTCCATATTAAAACTAAGGAGAAGAAAGAAATGTCCTGCACAACATGCCCAAATGCAGGCTCTAAGGGGAGGAGAAGGGTTAAAAACCTCGAATGGAAAATTGCTCCAAAACATACCATCCAAAACGCACTTAACATTAGGCCAGGGGAATATTGTGTATTACAAACTAATTTTGCAAATCGCATTTCAAGAATATCATTTTAACCTAATTTAAGTGCATTCCATTGTGATTGTGTACATACTGCTTGTGAATAAAAATCCAATTACTGCAGCTAGACAAATTAAAATTTTTTCTGAATACAGCAATCTTTTCTTCCTTCCTTCCTGAGAATGCCAAAGAATTATTGCTTGATCTTTTAGAAAGCAAAGGCTCATCTATGCAATCGTTTTGGAGGGTCTGAAATAACTTTCCTGCTCTTGTGAATTTCTGCTGAACTGTGTCTTGATCCCTAAGGCCGTGCCCTCCGTGTTCATGCTATAAGCGTCCCTATTGCCTGGCCCGGAAAGGCCCCTGTGGGTTAACTCTGTTGCCATCCAGTGGTGACAAAAGGACACAGTTCATCAGTTGGAACTATTTAGTTATGGCCGTTGTAAATTTCTAAGTTCTTTCATTTTTTTATTTTTTATTTTTTTTAGTTCTTTCATTTAAAAAAAAAAGAAATTCATGTTTTTAAAAGATTGAACCCTAAGGTTGGCTAGTTGAATTTAAATGAAAAATAAAAATAAATTAAAAAATTGAACCCTAACTGCATATGTCACATCTTCCACATATTAGAAATCAAGTAAGAAAAAAAAATCTTTCTTTTAAGCCTTTCAAGTCTGTATAGGATTCTGGCAAAAGCTGACTCTTCCTTCGACTTTTCTTTACAGCTTTTGTGCCTTGTCTGTGTTTTTCCCGTCTGGGACTGTGTTTTCCTGTGCTTCTGGCTCGTTAATCCTCTGGCTGGGTATTTTGCCCTAGTTGGATGGTATGTTCCCTGTCCTTCAGTGTTTGTTTTATTCAAGTTCTTTGTACATTTTTCTGTGGGGGAGAGAGGAGCCATGAGAAAAGCTGCCAAAGTCTCAAGTTTAACTGAGGTCAAAGGCAAGGAGGTTTTTTTTTTTTTTTTTTGTCTTAAGAGAACAACCTTGCTGCCTTCCTTTCTCTTCTCATGTATAACTGACCTCCCAAAGATTTAAATATCTGCCCTTATTTTCAAACTAATTGGAAGATTAGTATCATTAAGGCAATAGAAAACCAGCCTAAGTTTTAAAAACACTTAAAAAAAAAGAGTGGTTTCCATTGCCTACTTAAATAGTAAGTTATCATAAAGTGCACATGGTCACTGGGGAGAAAATTCAGGAAACCTAAAGGTGGAGGCGGAAGTCTCCTGTCTCAGCAAGACTCACTCGCCCGTGCACGCCGTTCCCAGTTAATCCTGCCAGTCACTCTGCACACTTCTGGACACCTCCCCCTCATACACAAAAGTATTTGTGCAATAATTTCTGCTGCCTCCTTTAAAAAACTAAAACAAAGCTAAAACGACTTATTATATGTTCTCTGCTGCAACTGGGTTTCTTAACATATTTTTTGGAAAACTTAGCAAGCTGTTATGATAACTCTACTATAATTAAAAATCTTTGGTTAAATACAGTATTCACTCATTAACAAATGAAATAGTATAAAAAAGGCGTAAGACAAAAATTCTCCCCATGAACGTGCTTAGAACGGTTTCTTTTTCCAGTTCTATGGGAAGGTGCTCTGTTACTCTAGAGAACGCATTTAAACATCTGTGTGTTTACTTGTAGCAAAAGACACTATCTGCAAACTCTGGGATGTGAAGGGTGGATATTTGGCTCACTTACATTCTCGGTATCATAATATCTGATTACATTCCTTCATTATTAAGATTTTAACATATTTAAAATCTATTTAAAAATAGTTTTAAACTACTATTTCCTATGCAATCATTAAAAAAGTAAGAGCTTTACTGAAGTATAACTAACATGTCACAAAATTTATGCACTTGAAAATTACAGTTCCGTGGTTTCTTCACAGAACTGTGCAACCATCACCACTGTCTCATTCCAGAACATTCTCAACAGACCAGAAAGAAACGCTGCACCACTCACCCTGGCCCTGGCAGCCATCAGTCTGCTTTCTGTCTTGATGGATTTGCCTACTCTGAACACTTGATATAAATGGAATCATGTGTACGTGGTCTTTTGCTACTGGTCTCCGCATAATGCTTTCCAGGTCTATCCATGTCATGAGACAAATTGGTATTTCGTTCTTTTATGGCCAAATAATATTCTGTTTTGTTTATCCATTAGTTAGTTGACACTGTGTGTGTGTGTGTGTGTGTGTGTGTGTAGGGAGTGTATTTTGAAGCAGGCTGGCATGCATATTCATGTACAAGTGTTTTTGTGGATAAAAGTGTTCAATTCTTTGGGTATATATCTAGAAGTAGAATTGCTGGCTTCCGTGAACATTGACCTTGTAACTTTTTGAGTTAATTGGCTATTTCTGTATTTTCTTTAGGAAAGTATCTGTTCAGATCTTTTTCCCACTATTTAATGAACTTTTTTCACTGTTAAGTTGTAAGAGTTCTTTATATATTCTGGACACAAATCTTCACCAGATACATGACTGGCCAACATTTTCCCCCATTCTCCTGGGAGAACGGTTGTCTAATAGTTGTATTTCAGCTTCCTTGGTATTGTCTTTTAAAGCACCAATGTTTTTAATTTTGAAGACATCTGATTTACCTGTTTTTTTTCCCCCTTTGGTTGCTTGATCTTTTGGTGTCCCATCTAAGAAACCGTTGGCTATTACAAGGTGATCCAGACTTATGCCCATGTTTCCTTCTGAGAGCTGTACAGTTTTAGCTCTGACTGTTAGGTCTTTGTGCCATTTTGAGTTAGCCTTTTGATATGGTGTGAGGTAAGGGACCAGCTTCCTTCTTTTGTAGTTGTTATAGCACTGCTCATTGAAAAGACCATTCTTCCCTTATTGAATTGTTTTGGGTCCCCGGTCGCAATCCAATGGACCCTAGCTGTAAAGGTTTATTTCTAAGCTTTCAATTCTAGTCTTTTGATCTATATGTCTACTCCTGTACCATTTTCACTTAAAAATATATATGTATGATGGTAATGTATCAGGAAATGAAAAGCTTTTCCATTCTTTTCTGTTGCTGTTGAGCATGACTTGAACGTTACCAAATGCATGTGATTTTAACTTGATCCATTTCTCGCTGATAACACATTGTTTACAATCTCATGGCTGGAACAATTATACATACACCTTTCTACCTGTGTAGATGTGCCCAATATCTGTAAGATAAAATTATTGTAAGTGAAACTGCTTATCCAGCTCAGTTAACAAAATGGATCTTGTTGAGTTTTCTAGAGAGTTGGTGTGGACGCATATGACATGTTGTAATTTAGTCTCTAAATGAGCAGATGAGTATTTTTTTTCTTTACTCATCCTTAAACAAAGTGAGGTCTTTTCAGGAAGGGAATATGATTCTTTTCTGTCCTTATTCACTTTTCTCATAGTGGAAGCAGGCTGTGTGCACAGTGATCTGTCCAAGTTTACTCTTGAATTTTTGCATTGGGCTTCTCTTACGGGCTAAAATATGTTCTTTTCTAGTAACATGATCTGCTTTCTTTTCCCATAAGTGAATCTGTGGGGATACCAGGCAGGTTAAAACTCTCAGATTCTCCTCTAGGCTTTACCTGTTCACCCACTAGTCTCCACTGTTGCCCACATCTTGCAACTGACCTTTTGTGTCACCATCTCCTGCACCTCCCATCCCCCGCCCCTCCATGGTCCCCATGTGCTGAGCGTCCGACAGGTTTTCTTACTGACTTCTCACAACTGTGACTTCAATGCTGTTCTCACTGCCAGTTTACAGAGGAGGAAACCAAAGCTTGGTGAGGTTCAGCATGCGTTGAAAAAATACACAGGTAGAGCTGGTTCATCCAATTCCAGAATGCAGACTTTTTATGCTGTTCTCTAACGTCTGGGTGGGTGGCTGTTCCACACTCCGCCGTCCCTCAGGCCCTGGGTCCCTGCTGCCTGGCCTTGGCCACTGTTCCATCTCATCCTTTTCTTCCACAACCTTATAACCTTATGCACTTACCTTCCTTTTTCCCCTACTAAAGCACAAGTTATGACAGTTTTGCAAGTTAAATTGATGTCTTTTGGCAGAGATGTTCAAAATTCAGGTCATCTCAAATGTATTTGCAAGAGAATCTGAGTAAGATTTCTGAGTTCAGTGAAGTGGAGTCATCTCTTATACCGCTGGAGGCTTAGCTGCCCCCTCGATGCTGTTTTTGTTCTTCTTCCTTATTATTTTCAGTTCACTGGCTTGAAGCCTTCGCTAGCAATTTGCTGTAAGAAAGGGAAAGAAGTAAATTCTAAAAATCTAAGCATTACCTAACTCCGGTCAAATGCAGTGTTTTTAAAGGAGAAGCAGAAGACTAAACAATTTTTTTTCCTTAGGGATACAAATTGTAGGAATTCTTTAGTGATTTTTTTTTAAAGATTTTATTTATTTGACAGAGAGAGAGATCACAAGTAGGCAGAGAGGCAGGCAGAGAGAGAGAGGGGAGGAAGCAGGCTCCCTGTGGAGCAGAGAGCCCGATGCGGGGCTCGATCCCAGGACCCTGGGATCATGACTTGAGCCAAAGGCAGAGGCTTTAACCCACTGAGCCACCCAGGCACCCCTTTAGTGATGTTTTCAGAAAGAAATAAAGACACCAAAAGGAACAATATTGTCCAAACCACTGCGCAGACTAGGACAGTGTGCATATCAGTTAGAATGACTTAAACATTTAAAAAAACATAAACTGATCATCCTAAGTGCTGGTGAGGACACGGAGCAGCTGCTGGTGGGGTACCGAGGGAGCAGCCATCGCCGAGTACCCGTGCTGGTTTCTTACAAACATGTGCTTACCACACAATGGACAACACAACTGCTGGGTAAGAAGATAAGTGGAAACATGATTACGCGAAGACTGACTTATTGTCTGCGGCAGCTTTATTCATGACAGACCCGAACAGAGTATCCCAACTGTCTGTCAGCCTGTGGGTAAAGAACCTACAGGTCATTTACTCCATGGGATGCTCCTCAGCAGTGAAAACGTGTGAACGTCCGAACATGCACCAGTACGGAGGGTGCCCAGGATTGTGGTGACGAGCGAAGGAAGCGAGACTCGAGTCTATGTAGTGTAAGAGTCCATCTGTGAGACTCTGGGAAGACAAGACCCTTCCAGAGGGGGCAGGTAGTGCCTGCCAAGTGCCGCGGGTGGCGGGAGTGACGGACCATGCTGGGATGGAAGGGGACACTGAGGGGTGGTGGAAATCGTCTGTATCTTTTTTTTTTTTTTAAATTTTATTTATTTATTTGACAGACAGAGATCACAAGCATGCAGAGAGGCAGGCATAGAGAGAGAGAGAGAGAGAGAGAGAGAGGGAAGCAGGCTTTCTGCTGAGCAGAGAGCCCGATGCGGGGCTCGATCCCAGGAACCTGAGATCATGACCCGAGCTGAAGCCAGAGGCTTTAACCCACTGAGCCACCCAGGCGCCCCAATCGTCTGTATCTTAATGGCGGGGGCAGTTTCACAAATGCATTTCTTTCTCAAAGCTCATAGACATGTGCACTTAACAAGGGTGAATTTTGCTCTATGTAATTATTCCCAACAAACCCAATATTTAAAAAATGGAAACAACTATAAAAAAGGGGATGGGATATATTTCTTGATTTCTTATCATCTGTACAAACCCTCCCACCTTTCTCCAGCTACTGGTTTTGCATAATAAGTGGTGTTGGGAGGGCCCCAGGAAACCTGTTATTTCCTTTCCTCAAGCCACTGGTTATTGACTTGATTCTATTTACATTTGCACAAGTCAGAGGAGCCATTAGCAGAGCTCCTGGAGGAGCACAGCTTTCCAGCCACAGAGCGCATGCTCTGGGGTGAGGGCAGTCTGGCACCTGAGTGACTGTCCAGGGCCCACATTCTGTTCCTCTGGGTGCGAGAGTTCAGTCTTTCCTCCATTGTGTCTTACAAAGATGGTTAGTGTTGTGAGAGCCAGGAAAGGGGAGGTTAGGAAGACTGGTCATGGAACAGAGAAGGGTTTCCAGCTGACTTGCTTACAGCTCAGAAACTGCTGGTAACTTCTCCAGGAAAACCAAGTGAGTAGGTAAATATACTCAGTTCCTTCTTGTAGGGATTGTATGACTTTAGAAATTTCATAAAATGTGCAAAATTCAGCTCAAAGCATGAAAGCTTTATCTCTCCCCTTCTCTGATGTTGAGGAGTTTACTCCAGAAAATAAGACCAGAAAGGGTGAAATTAGGTTTTTCCAAATAAGCAACCAGTTTTTATAAAGTTATTCATTAGAGTTCCATATAGTTATTAAAAAATGGCCTTTCTCTCGTCACTTATAACAGGCCCAGTAGGGTCTCTGTGGGATTTTGTTGGCAGAGAGATTCTCCCTGTGCCTGGATTTCATTCATTCATTCATTCATTCACTCACTCATTCATTCCAACATGCACTTCCCAAGTACCATTCTGTTTGGCCCTGGAGACACGGTGGTGAATAGGTTAGAAATGTTCCCTTCCAGATACAGAGGAGCATTCCAACACACACATGGGAAATCCTTTGTGACAATTGCTTTGATAGAAGACGTAGAGATGGTCATGGGGTTCAGGACACAGTACCCCAGGAAGGGCTCATTGGTGCATCGAGTATTTCAAGCAGAAGGAGGCTGAGCAGTGGCAGAAACAGGTCACTCCCCCCTTCCCTGAAGCAGCTGGCAGAACCCTCCGGTGAGGAGCGCCCTCCCTAGACACAGAAGGCAGGAGCCTCCTTACCTCCAGAGCCAGAGGGTCCCGAGAAGAATCCTAACAGGCAGGCCTTGCTGTTCCCCCGGCCTGCAGCACCCCACTCCTACTCTCCACCTGTCTGTTCCCTCACGCCCCCCCACTCTTGTGCACACCCAGCTTAGCAACACTCAGACTCACCATCTCTTCTGGCCCTCACCTCCTTTTGAAAATTCCCGGGTCACATACAACTTACGGTAACGAAGTGTGCCTCCTTCTCTCCTGTTAATCTGTCTTTGTCAGCTGATAAGGGACCTGCCAGGGACCCCAGGAGGCCCGAGGGAAGCTCTTTCCTCCCCTCTAGCAGCCGGGCACAGCTGGATGTGGGCACTTAGCCTGCAGCAGCCTGAGAGGGCATGGAGAGTCCTGCTCATGGCTCGGCTGTGAAGACCCACTGCGGACAAGCCCGGTGACAGCCCACACATGCCCTGAGCCTCAGCAAGTAGGTGGTGAGACAATGGGAGGGTGTTGTCTGCCGGCTGGGCAGGGGACGCTGGGGACACAGCCTGACGGTCACGACCAAGATCGTCTCAACTTGTGACCCTCTGAAGGGGATTTGAACTTCATCCCGAGAGCAAGAGGCTTAAATGCAAAAGGGCGCGTTATATTTTAATTATATAATTTTACTTTTAGGAAAATCACTCTTACCTCAGGGAAGTGATTACATCGGCAAGGGGATAGGATTGGCAGCAAGAGAAAAGGTTAGAGGCATATTTGGAAGTGAGGAAATGGAGCTTCTTTGAAAATGATTTTCACATCATATTTTCCCCCAAGCCAAACCATATGCATTGATTGTGAAAATTTACCATATAACAAAATCTGAGAGGAAATTTCCATCTGTGCACTTGGTACAACCAAATGGGAAGATCTTACTGGAGCCAGACGGCAAATGCAGGGTCATCAGTCTCCCCGGAATGGCCAGAGGTGGAGAGCTAGTTCTGGCTGGGAATTGTGCATCACCTTGTGAGTAGTAATCAGCCAGGCCAACAGCACAATGTATGAATTTTAGACAACATTTAACTGAGGGCAATATGTGAAGAAAGAAAATCTTAATTTGTGAGAGGCGGAACTATTTTCAGGTTATGCTATGCTTGCCTCAAAAGAGAGAAAATCGAATTCTTGTTGAGGGCTAGGTTCTGGAAGCGGCCGTGTTTGTGGAAGTTCTGGTTCTCTGATTCGGGGCGTGTGGCAGCTCGGTAGAGGGATGGTCATGCCTGGGTTTGTTGGAGAAATGCTAACCTTGGGGACAAATGGCACTGTGGTACCAGAGGAGCTCACGTTAGGGCCCACGTGTTCGGTGTGGGAAATACCGAGCAGGAGGTACCTAAAACTCAACATTAATTATGTCATACATTTTGACCTATCCCAGCAACAATGGGAATTTTGTTTTAAACACAGGACACTTGGGGCAATCTTAGAGTTATGGAGTCATTCTTTATATACTTATAACTTAGAATTAATGGCTCATAGGTCAGTGCTCCTTCTTAATATTTTGTGGTAATTGGATTTTAAAAAAAAATATTTTATTTATTTGTCAGAGAGAGACGAAGAGTAAAGCAGGGGGTGGGGGGCAGCAGATAGAGGGAGGAACAGACTCCGGCTGAGCACAGAGCCTGATGCGGGACTTGATCCCAGGACCCTGAGATCATGATCATGAGCCGAAGGTGGACACTTCACCGAGTGAGCCCCCCATGTGCCCCATGTGGAAGTTGGGTTTCACAAACTGACTGGATTGTGTAAGCTGTGTCCAGACAGAGTAGAAAGGGGTGACAAGAGAGAGAAGCTCTCCCAGAAAAGAAATGAGGTTAATAGCCCACAGAACAGAGTGGTCCCTGGACAGCAGTGCCAGTATGACTGGCCTAGAAGCAGGCCAGAAACGCACATTTCGGGCTCCCCTCCCCACTGCTGAATCAGGACTCCAGGGGGACGGGCTGGCCAGCTGTGTGTCTACAGACCCGCCGGGGGGTTCTCAGGTTTGAGAGGCACTGCCCTGTGTTTTGCAATTTCACATCCTTCGGTAAATTTTATCGTCCACTTGCTGAGGATTATTTTCAGAGGACTTCTCAACCAAAGGTCTGCGATGATTTAATGCACACTGTGAGCCACTGGACACAGAGATTCTATGTTAATTAAATTTGATTGACACAGAGTAGGTTCTTAGGTTCTTAATAAGGAGAAGAATTGCAGAAAGGCCATGATTTATTAAAAAATGCATTCAAGACAGCCCTCCACTTGTGTTCACCTGAGCCCCCTGCCTCAGCTTTACCTGGCTGGAGAACGATTCCCTGAGAGGAATTGGAGAGGTGTTGTCTACACCAGTCCGTCTCTCGTGTGATAGGCCAGAAGAGCTTGTGGAAGCTGAGTTAGAGAAATGAAAACACGATCCGGAATATTTGGTGCGCTACGAACTTACAGTAGAATGGTCATGTAGAAGACACTTGCAAACTTTAAAAAGGACTTGTATTCTGTATTTTATTCCGGACTGTGGTTGGAATTAACAAAGCATGATTTATGAACTGTAGTCTTAGTAATAGTCCTCTGCAGATAGTCGCTGATCAATTAGATCCTTTTTTATTGCTTAGAGAGTGAGGTGAGCTGATGTAGCTGTGTCTATGAATAAGTAAGTCTCTTCAAACAATGTGATTCTAAGAGCTGTTGGACCATGACCCACAGCAAGGAATGTGTGTTATATTGCAACACAAATGCACACGTGTACAGCACCACAACTAGCGAGTGTTTTGTGACATCATAGAGACCCTACAGCTAATTACTCCTCCATTGTACTCCAGTGTGATCAATTCCAGCTGATCACTTAACAATTATTGATCACAAATGCACTGAATTGATTTCAAACCCTCTAATGCGCTGTTGGGCTGATGTTTCCATCTGTCCTTCCAGGTCTATCCCCACCCTGCTCCCCACTGCCCCCTGTCCGTTGTGGTGGGCTCAACTGCAGGAACCCCCAAACAGGTGCATCTTAGCTTGCTGCTGGGTCTGGCAACAGGATGAAGATGTCCTGGGGTGCTCAGTGTGTTGGATCGCCAACCTCACTGATGTAGTGGGTTCCTGAATATTTTTTTAAATAACAGCTTTATTGAGACACATTTCACAAAGCACAGATGTATCAATTTAAAGTATAGTGTGTCCCAAGCTGCTTCTTGTATTCAGAGTTGTGCGACCAGCACCACAATCTAACTTGATAATATTTTCGTGCTTCTCAGAATAACCTTTTACTCATCGACAGTCGGTCCTGCTTCCCTGAGCCCTCTGCCCCAGTCCCAGCCCCAGACAGTCATGAATTCATTTCCTGTCTTTATGATTTTAATATTCTAGACATTTCACATAAAATGGGATGATACAATGTGTGGCTTTTGGTGTCTGGCTTCTTTCACTTGGCATAATGTGTGCAGGAACCATCAACATCATAGCACATTCGAGCACATTCGAGCACTTCACTGTTTTGCAGCTGAACCGCATTCTATGGACAGACCACACTTTGCTTATCCTTTTCTGTTGATGGGAGCTTGGTTTTTCTACTTTTTGGCTGTCAGGAACAATACTGTAATAATAAACATTGGTGTACAAGTTTTGTGTGGATGTAGATTTTTTATTTTAAATAGGATACACTTCGGGGTGGAATGATTGGGTCAGATGGAAACTCTATGTTTCACCTTTTGGGAAACTGCTTGAGTGTTTCCCAAAACAGCCTCACCATCTTACGTTCCCACTTCACACTTCAACGTGTGAAGATTCTGATCTTTCCACATCCTCGCCAACACTCAGTACTGTCCGTCCTTTGATTGTGGTCATCCTCTTGGTGTGAAGTGCGTCCCATTGAGGTTTGACTTACTGTCTCTGCTGACAAATGGTGTTGAGACTCTGTGTGCTTAGCAGCCACTTGCATCTCTTCTGTGCAGAAATGTCCATCTGGATCCTTTTCAGTATGAAGAAATTTAATTTCTTCTCTTGCCTAATTGCCCTGGCTGGAACCGAGTTGAACAGGAGTGGAGAGTCTATTGGAAAGACCCCCTCCCAATGGCACGAAGCAGTTCCTAAGCAGGGTGACAGGTGCTGTATCACCCTCACAGAGAAAGGGCCACAAGGAAAGGGCAGGATCCAGAGCATTTCGAGGGACGAGCATCCGTGGTAAAGGCCAGCAATCAATGGATTTTCAGAGGACAAATACACGGGAAGCTTATCAAGCTGCCACCTGCCTTGTAGAGGCAACAACATACTAGGTCTCTGAGCAGAAGGGTGAGTCCTGCCCGCCCAGCAGGATGCTGGTGTGCCGAAGCAAGCATGAGATTGTCAGGTTACGGACGGTCCTGTTAGGAACGACCATGTCAGAGGGTCTGGGCTCAAGTTCAGTAGAGAGCACGCAACTCCGAATCTCTGCAGTGGCTGAGCCGATGGCATGAATACATCACCCATTGTCAAAGCGCTTGTAATTTTTAATAAAAAATATTTTTGTAAAATGATCAGTTATTGTTCAGTTTATATTTATTCCATATTTTTTCAGTTTCGGTTTATATTGATTCCATATTTTTGCAGTCTCAGTTTGTTTCAGTTTTTTTAATTCAATTTTTTTTCAATTTTTTTCTTACCTTTTCTTCAATTCCCAAGAATAAAACAAGAGGAATCTTCAAAGTTAAAGACAAAGGAGGACAGGAAGGAGAGAGTAAAATGACTTTGTTGCTGATTCACGCTAGCATTGATAACTCAGGAGGGGCTGGGTGCTCCGTGGGGCTTGCTCTCTCCATGGGCATAAAACAAATCCATGGGAACCGTCTCCGCGGTCCCGGCAGACGAACGGAATGTGAGGTCTCTGCAGGTGGACCGTCGCCTGTGGCCTGATTTCTACCATTAGCAAGTCAGTCGAAGAAGTACCGTTTCTTCCACAAAATAAACTTTTCGCTTAGGTAATCTTAGTATTATTTGAACGACCTTTCCTGATTGTTTATGTAAGTATTTTTGGCAGATCGAGTTCTTTCAGTCCTAACTGATGGCTTTAGGTTTTTATGAACGTTCTCACCAGCAGTGGAGCAACTTCTTTGCGTGTCCAGAGATTTCTCTAGAAAGAACTCAAGGGGGCGCTCTAGAACCGCGCTCTACAGTACAGTCCCCGGTGGTGTCCCTGCATGCTTGTGGGCAGAACGGGGTCCCTTGAGATGTCAGCATCACTGCCTGCGGGCTTTCTTGGGAGAGCTACAGACGGGGGCATCTTATCTGCAGAGTTAGAGTTGTTTGTCAGAGAGATAAAATTTACTAAGTCACAAACACAGAGAGACCAAAGTTACTATGTCACAAACACTTTGTTAAGAGACAAAAGTTACTAAGTCACAAACACTGTCAAGAGACAAAAGTTACTATGTCACAAACAAACACTCCAGGGAACAGAAGGTGAGTCTATTTATGTATAGGAACATTTTAAAAATCACCAAATACTTGGAAATTCCTCTTTTATCATTAAAAAACTACAAAACATTCACTCAGCTAGTAAAATCAAACAACACAAAATGTGTCGAGTACACAGTGGAAGGTCACCTTCCTCTTTTTTTTTTTTTTAATTTTATTTATTTATTTGTGAGAGAGAGAGAGATCACAAGTAGGCATAGAGGCAGGCAGAGAGAGAGAGAGGGAAGCAGGCTCCCCGAGGAGCAGAGAGCCCAATGCGGGGCTCGATCCCAGGACCCTGAGATCATGACCTGGGCTGAAGGCAGAGGCTTAACCCACTGAGCCACCCAGGTGCCCCATCACCTTCCTCTTTTTGTTTCTTGGGAGTTTGGTGGATTCCTCTACATTTTGCAGTTCACAGACAAACATAATTCTAGACCTAGAGAAATATTTATGCTCACACATAAAATGTTTTCAAGGAATGTGATCAGGCTGTACGTATTGTTTTTATTTTTTTTTTAATTTTTTTTTAGCTTTTCTCGCCTCTAAGTGTCTCTTGATGTTCTTCCCTATCAGCGGAGACGTGGGTCTCAGTATTGTTCACGACGCCCCACAGAAGGTATTATTTCAGTGGGTGGACGGAAGACCATAGAACAGATGAATCAGAATTAACTAATCCAGCACAATTTAGGTAGGCAGTTAGGTGATCTCCAATTTTCTTATTATCGCCAAATACAGCAGCGAGCACCTCTCATCTGAGTTCACTGAAATGTATTTATTTCTGCAGGAATGATGGCTGAAAGTGAGCAAATCACCCTCAAACTTTGCCGTCCCTACAATGATTCATCTATTTCAGAAAATGCTGTGACCTTTTTACAACTTCCTCTTCCGGATGAAGTTCAGAACCATTTCATCAAGCTCCCCATCACTCTCTCTCCTCCAAGGGCAATGAAATTTTGATGGAAGGTACATTGAGTTACGGATTACTTTGGGGAGGATTGCTACAGAGTACCTAAAATATTGGTCCCTCATTGTCGTCTGTAGTCCATTTACACAGCATGCCTTTATGCTTTGCATATGCAAAGAAACCTGTCTCCTTCATTCATTAGTTCGTGGGAAAATTATTGATTTACTATGCTGATCCTATATTGAACTACTTTACTGAACTCTGGGTTTAATAAATTATTAGTTGTTTCCTCCAGATGTTTAGACAATCATTCCCGATGCAAAAAACCTAACAGTTTTGTTGTCCTTTCCAGTATTTTCTAGCTACTTGTTTATTTTCTCTCCACATTCTGTCAACAGCATACCCCTTCAACGGCAATTGGATTGCTTTAATGATTTTTGTTGTGGTGGTGGTGGTTCACATGCCATTATTAGCTTTGTTCAGTAGAAACATTTTAGGAAGTTTTGTTTTTCCCTTTATTCTGAAAGAGTTAAAAAAAAGGAGAAGCGTTCCTTGGCATCTTGACAGACCCCATTTATGCCTGAGTGGCCTATGCACGCAGATGATTTTGTTTTCTCCTCAGTATTTTTGGCCTATGCCCATTTATCTAATTTATTAAATTAACATGGACTGGCATATGAATTTCTACTCAACATCCTTTCAAAGTTAATATTTCAGTATCAGTAAATACATATCATGAATTATTTTAGTCCTATATAAGCCGGTTATGTAAAAGAGCAAAACTCTAGAAACTATAGAAAATGATAAGAGAGGGAGAGAGAAAATTAAATGCTTTAGTTTTCAAAAATGACAATAAGAAATTGAAAAATCATGTGGATGCAATTTACTCACAAGAAAGTCAATGTCCTCAAAATATATTAAAACTATATATTTGTAACAATATTTTATGGTGCATGTTACACAACACAAACAGAAAGAGTTTCAGTAACTTTCTCAAAGTCCCTCCAATAGGGCAGGACAGAGCTGGGCTCCTGGTGGAAGGGACTGGAATGCAGATTCCCCTTTTCTCCCTGCGGGAAATCTCGGCAGCCCGCGCCATCTGGGGGTGACATGCTGGCTGTGCAAGCCAAGGTTAGGCTAGCTGCGGGTCTCAGAAAACCATATTCAGGGTGTTGACATCGCACAAATCCTTTCTCTTCAGAATCCACCCCCCGCCCCGCCGCCGTCAGTTGCTTGAAATTGTACCATGGTAGAGTTTTAATTTTTCCCAGTGAGGTTTTAGTTGCCTTTTCCTTTCTCACGGACCAGAGGAACACGGGCCTCTGACGGCCATCCTGTATATTCAGAAATGGGTCAGGAGTTTATACATTGTATCCCTTATTCCTGAATAACGCTGTTTACAGTAATTTCAAGTAGTTTTATAAAAGAAGGCACCATTTCTTAATTATTGCCTTTTTGTAAGTGGCTTTATTTTAGTCTTGCCTGGGGTTGATAATTTTTCTGGGTGTCAGGCGGGTTCAAAGCAGACCAGGGTGTCGCTGATGATGGTCAACGCTGGCTGGTTCTCAGCCCTACACGGTGGCCCTGCTTCGCTTCTGAAGTGCCATCTTCTCTGCTCCTGTCCTAATTCTCTGCAGTGTTTCCAAAGATGCATTTTAAAAGCTCCTCTTACTTGTCTGAGGGGATCCTTTCTACCTGAACATTTGAGATCTTCTCCAGACGTGCTGGGCAGACCCTTCCATTCATTCTCTGTGGGTCCTTCACGTCCCTTTTGTGTTTAGAGGTCTGCCGTTGGTCTGACCCTGGCTCACAGAGTCTGTCTTTGCGCTATTTTCCCTGTCTTCCTTCTTATTCTTTTGTTCTTTGTTTCATTCTGGAATGCCTCTCTCTCCTGCTCTACTTTTTAAAAGTTAAAAGTCCAGAGAACAAATTGAGGGTTGCTGGCGGGGAGGTGGGTGGGGGACGGGGTAACTGGGGGATGGGCATCGAGGAGGGCACGTGATGGAATGAGCACTGGGCGTTATGTGCAACTGATGAATCACTAAATTCCACAGCTGAAACTAGTAACACACTCTATTAATTAAATTTAAATTAAGAATAAACAAAAGTTGTAAGTGTATTTTGACATTGAAAAGCTTTTTTTCCCTCTGATTGTTCCAGCTAATAGGACACTTGTTCACTCGTGACGGTGGTATCCTAGTGAATCTCTTAGAATATTAATTAAGGTTATGTTTTTTCTATGCCTTGACTTATCTCAGTTTTTGCCTGTGCCAGTGTTTAATAACCTCTCTCTCCCAGGAGACCCCTCTCCCCCCATGTCTGATGATCTTTGATGGCCTGTTTAAACTTGATTGTCTGTTCCAGCTTGGCTCATGCTCATATTGTCGAGGAGTGCCGGCATCTCCGTCACACTATACGTTCTGTTTTTTTTGCTCAGACTCAAGCAACTTGGGATGTGCTCAGCCAGCTCATGAGAACAGGTTGGACTCCGGTTCCCCGTCATGGTGTGTGGGAACATCTCCTTAGAGGTCTGTCCCCATGGCTGCCGATCTGGTTTTGAATGTATTCTTGTTTTTCCCTCTGTCATGTACTGAAATGCACCATTTTCAAACCCTAATTTCTGTGTCTTTCACACTCTGAGTGCGAAGAGTTTGATGATGAAAAACCCTGTGCTGCTTGTCTACAGGTCCTTTCGGAGCCTCCTGCTGACTCGCTGCCCTCCCTTTCAGGGTCCCCACTGCCCACCTGTCACTCACTGCACACCATTGCTTTCTCCCCCACTCGTCCCTTAGTTCTTCTCCAGATGTTTACAGCTTCTGTAACTGAATGTAACTTCTGTAACTGGGAGCTTCTGTATCTGAATGTACAAGGATGGCGTCTGAGGGCTGGAGACGGTGGCCAGTGGAGGGCATTTGAGGTACAGTAGGGCTCCGGGCTTAAGGGAGCTGGTTCCAAATCTGCTTCTTTCTGCCAGGAGTCGCGTGTGGGGTTCATAAAGACAACTCCACTTAAGTTTTCAGGCACTTCAAGGTTTTTGAGGGCCTTTCAGTAACCATTAGTTTTACCTTTGTTTACTTTCATTTCTCTCAAGATTCTGAAATTAATTTGACCGCCAGTCTTCATTTTTGGTGTTGTTAAACTTTTCACATTCTGTAACAACTCTCAAGACACTTAATTAGAGCCTGAAAATGAGGTTTCTATTCCTTAATACTTTTGAAAACATCAGCTCTGCACTCAAAGCACAGAGTCTAGAATGTCAAGATTCATCGCATGATTTATTCTTCTGAGTTACTACACCAGAGCTTGGTCTGACATGAAGTTGTTGCTGCCGTCGACCTGCCTTGTCGAAATCCATGGAGGAGAAATGAAGGAGCCAAACCTAGGGGCACAGGCAGGCAAACCGAGGGGTGAGATCCTGACATGACACGGATCCCTTGTCATCCCAGGGCACCTGGATGGCTCAGTCGGTGGGGCGTCTCACTTTCTGTTTCGGGTCAGGTCATGATCTCAGGGTCATGAGATCGAACCCCACGTGGCTCCACACTCAGCAGGGAGCCTGCTTAAGATTCTCTCCCTGCCCCTCTCCACATGCTCTCTCTCTCTCTCTACAACAAATAAACCAATAAATCTTTTAGAAGATCCCTTATAATCTCTGGGGTTTGACTTTGGCTGCAGAGTTTAATTTTTGATTTATGAATAAGCTGTTGAACTTGAGAGAATAATCCCGAGTCCAAACACAGTACTCTCCACTATGAAAATACAGTGCTAACCATTTTAGCACTGGAGTCAAGATGTAATTTATTGGCTTTCATTAAAAATCTACTGAAAATTACCAGGTGGTGGGTATTAGAGAGGGCACGGACTACATGGAGCACTGGGTGTGGTACAAAAACAACGAATACTGTTATGCTGAAAATAAATTTTAGAAAAAGATAAAAAAAATAAATAAATTATTAAAAAAATGATTTTTTCTAGTGACATATTATCATATAGTCAGAAGAGTAAGACTCAGACCACAGAGTGAAGTTGCCCGACACTGAGTAATGTGAATGTCTTGGCAATATCTTCTCAATGGGTGTTTGGAGATGTAAGGTTTGCTACCGGTGCAGCCAGTAAAGCCATAGGTCCCAGAAGGTGGCCTCTATGTGTCACCTTTGAAGGAGATCCTCCCTCTTTCCCTACGGCTGTATCTCTTACTCTGCTTAGAGTCTTTGGGGAGCAATTAGTTACTTCCAGTGATTTGGCCACTTTATAAAGAACACCCATATTTTATTTGGTCCAATTCAATACGGGATTGATGTTAGATTCATCACTATTGGTGTTATAATCATTTAAAAATTGCTTTGCTTGATATAATTTATAATTTATAAAAATATAAGGCAACTCAATGGGACAGAAAAGAAGCATTACTCTGGGCTGTATGTTCAAATAGATGATGAACAGATTTACATTTCTGTACAATGAAATGACCTCTGCTTTGGAGTATCTTGGAGTGTATTGGTCCTTACACACAGTGACACCCTATGACATGGAGACTAGGAGAGACACGATCTGAGCCCCATGCCTGGTCGGTGGCAGTGAGCGGACTTGAACTCAAGGTCCTGCACACGCATGTCTGTGAACACCTCAGCGAACACAGTTCTGGGCAGAGCGCTGGCCTGCGGCTCCAAGCCGTCCTTCCCCGGCTCTTCTCGGCTTCTGTAAAGGGCATCTCGGCACTGTCCATGGCTCTCATGCTTCACGGACACCCCAAGTCTCCTCACCCATCAGGAGACCCCACGGGATCTCCTGGCCACCCTCGTCAAGCCCCGCTACTGGACCACTGTGACAGCTTCTTGCTTCCCCATATGGTACCTCAGTCGCTCACACAGTCTCAGCCAGAGCTGTGCTTGAGAAGCCGTGTCCGGTCACGTCACAGCGAGAGCCAGGGTCCCTCCAGGCCACGCTTCAGCTCTGAGCTCAGCTTCCACCAGTCTCTCCGCCTCGCTCTGCACCAGCGATGACTAGCCAGCTGGACCTCCTGTGCCTTTTCTTGCTTCCCTTTCTCCACATCTTCCTGCCATCCACCCTACTGTGCATGGACGTGGAGTGACGTCTGTTAGCTTCTGGATTATTAGGCTCCATGGTGCGCCTGGAACAACACCAGTGCTCCAGACATACTCTGGGACATGTGGTTGGAAAAACGCTCTATCTGGGGCTGCCCCCATGTCATGAGTAAAGGCCCCCTGTTGCCTCTTTGGCACATGCTTGCTGAGGTCCGGGAGCCCCGCTGTGTCTCAGACACTAATCTGCACTGGGTGTGTGCTGCTGAACACACGACAGGCACAGGCATCCAGAATAAAGAGTGTGGCACAGAGAGCTGACGGAGCTTTGAGGGCAGGTGAGCTGACACCTGGTGACAAGGACGGCTTAGCCAGGAGACCCTCTAGGCGGATCCAGAAGAAGGACCCTGAATGCAAAGGCAGGACAAGGCAGGAAATATGGGGCTATTTGAACAACAGACAGTGGGTCGGGGTGGCCAGAGCAAAGGCCAAGTGGTTGGCGGGGCCGAGCTTGTGCTGGAGTCTGAGGATAGAGTGGACAGAGGCATTGCTCTGTTCCCAGTGCTCTGAGAGGGGAGGGCAGCCTCTGATGTATGTCTGACAGAGGGCATTCTGGCTGTCAGAAGGAGAACAGCCGCTAGGGAATAAGCCCAGGACAGTGAGACTGGTTTGGGGGCTGCCTCGGCGTCCAGGCGAGGGAGCAGTGGCTTAGCTGGTGGGGCAGGGGAAAAGGGCAGTCTGAGGTGAACATGTCTATGTGGGCTTGTGGGTTCAGCAGCACAATTATGAGTGCTGACTTGGGTTCACACTGCAGAGATCCCTGTGTAGGATGCTCCCTTGTGGGATTTTGACATTTTCCAACATCTGTGACTGACTTTTAGACATCATGAGCCCTGAAGTGTGGCAGTTGTTCAGTCTTCTTTGTGGTGTCCTAGGGGAGCAGGGATCCAAACCCAGACCGGTCAATGGCACCCCGGATCTGTGCTATGTCCACCGAATACTCTCTCTCACCCATAGAACAATGGAAATAGGTAATGCACAGTTTATAAAACCGTCAGATCTGTGGTTTTATAGCACAATCACAGTTATACTTATTTTGATCCAGTAGGATTTCTAAAAGTCCCAAATCTTAGTATCTCAAACTAAATGTCAAAACTGACCAAATAATCGTCTTTGAAAATATTGCAATTCCTATGTGTCCCCTATGCCTTAATAAAGCTGTTAAAATGTTTTGAGGCTTAAACATTTCCAAACTCCATTCTCAGGATTCCAACAAAATCAAACTGAAAGTGGCAAGGCTCTTGAGACAGAAAGTTGAGGACATTTTAGAGATGACGGCGTTCTGGAACTGGGAAGATTTGCCCAGGACCTGAGAACATGTGGAATGTCAGGGACAGGGTGTCAGAGTGGGACGCTGGACAGTTGCCCTCCTCACCTGCCACCTGCTCTGCCTTCTGAGCTGAGAACTTGACTGCAGCGGAGATGGGGAGGCTCTGAGACTTCATCTTGCAGCCAAATTCTCACCATGCATTCAAAATGGAACCTCTACTTTGTCTAAAGGAAATTCATCTCTCATAGGAAGATGCCTATAAAGTGGAAAGGGGATGACGGTGCCATTTATGTTCTGCCTGTGTCCTTTCCTTAGGGAATGGGATCATGAGGAACATTGTACAACAGCAATGTTTTCTTATGTTAAATATGTTAAAAATTCATATAAGGTTTTTGATAGTGATAAATTTACAAAATGGCCATTGAACATATTTCTCATACATTTAAAGCTGTTCTTACCCAGGTGCTGGGAATTTGGAGTATTATTTAGGAAAACTGCTCTTACCATTATTCGTGATCATTGTGCAAGTCTCATAGCGTGTATTTCTGAACACCTACAACAGAATAGGACAGTTTGAGTAAATGCTGGAAGTTTTGGCTGTTAAAGTCAGACGTAAAGAATGGACTTGAACGTTGGAAGTCTTGATTATGTGGTTTTCATTCTGTTAGCACATTTATACTCACCACCATAGATACAGATATTAAGGAATGAAATTGTGTTTTCAAAATTCTGAACAGTTTTAAGTGATGTATCGTAAAATCTTAATAAGGCCTATCCAGAAGATTTTTTTTTAAAGTTTTGCATATCTTGACACCAAGGCAATATTTAAAGTTAAGAACATGTATAAATGCATTCATTAATAAAAATAACAAGATTAAAAATGCAGAGAGTTTCATTTTTGATTGGTTCAAAGACAGCCTAGAACTGAATAAGTTCCTATCTTAATTCAGTCCTAATTACTTTTACTCTTTACTCAGATACTGTACAGAGAAGTCTGGGCACATTGCTTTGCTGAGATAATTAGTACATGACCAACTCAAAGTGAGAGGCACACAAGAAAACAATTTTTGGTTAAAAATTGGAATACCATCTATCCAATTAAAAACAAAGTTTTCTATATCCTTCACACACATTTATACTTCATTAATAGTTCTCTAGATACCCAATTAAAAATTTCCTTCCTTTCATATGTTCAAAAACCTACTGACTTTTTAAAATTTTTGTTAAGAATTTTAGATATTTTAACAATATTAAAAAGTTTCCTTTAAGATATTAAAAATATAGACAGAAGCATCAACTTCTTTTTTTTTAAAGATTTTATTCATTCATTTGACAGACAGAGATCACAAGTAGGCAGAGAGGCAGGCAGAGACAGAGAGAGGAAGCAGGCTCCCTGCTGAGCAGAGAGCCTGTTGCGGGGCTCGATCCCAGGACCCTGGGATCATGACCTGAGCCGAAGGCAGAGGCTTTAACCCCCTGAGCCACTCAGGCGCCCCAGCATCAACTTCTTTTGATGTCTAACTTATTGAATATTTATTAAGACACAAGACACATTTTGGTTTGGGTTCACGTTCCTCTTCTCTGACCCCCCAACCTTATGAGCACCTACCAACTCTAAGTTGGGTATAATTACAATCATACTCTGTAGTGCTGTCACTATTCATACCACAACCAGAACCCACATTTACTCAGCACCTACTACAGATCAGGCAGTATTCCAAATGCTTTTGTGTATTTTTTAGCTCATTCCCTCTACAGCCACCCTTCAGGTCAGGCAAGCTCGTGTTGCTGGTGTCATCCTCAGCATCCCATCGTCATTGGCAGTGGTTCAGATGAGGATGTTAAGATGCAAAAGAAGGCAGGTGTCCTAAAGCCACAAAGCTACGGAGTGGCAAGGATGTGAACCCAGATCACTGAAATCCCATACTTGTATTACCATGTCGCAGGTTTGAAGTTTTCTATTCAACCACCCACTTTCAGTTATGTAGTTAAGAAGGAGCTCTTCCTCTCTGAATGTGTTATTTTATGCTTGATTATAAATGTTATCTGGCCTGGATTTCCAACAGCAGGGAAACTGCGAGGCCTGTGCATCCCAACCGGCCTCCTGCTGGAACTAAGTGCTATATGGCCCATCAGGGACACACTGGTCATGATATGGAAGGAAAACTGTGTAATCTTCCCAGAGGCGTTGGTGTGAGGTGGGCGTGCACTGTGGGATGAGATTCTGAAGCTGCTGATGCGGGACGAGCACACAAGACTGGTTACAGAAGAGGTTATGGACGTGGGAACATCCCCGAGACAGACTTTAGTACCATGGACAGGGCCTGAGGCATGGAGGGAGGAATTATGCTGAACTTGATGTACCCCCACCACCATTCAATAAAAATAAAAAGGCTAACCTTCATTAAAATAGCCCCTCCTTTTGTGGTTCTCAAATTTGGCCCTGTGTGGTAATTGTCAGCATGATACAATTTAATATTTTAGGATATTATATGAGCGTGCAATATGTGTTCATTAAAGTTTACTTAGGTGCTAATAACTTTTACTACCCTCTGGATAACACTTATGTATGCATTTTTAATACTTTAATTAAAAAATTAAAATGTGTTAAGATTATATGTCTGTATTTATCAACAGGTCTCCTACTTAAACGTTGACCGAGGATCCCTCTGTAGCCAGAGTACAGTCTGATGCTTTCCGGGTCTCTGAACCCCATGGGAACCCCTGGGCTCACCTCCTCAGTGTCCCCTCCCTTCATGTGCTCTGTACTTGGGTTCCCTTCCAGGGTAGATGCTCCGTGTCTTGGATCTGCTGGCTGTGGGTCGGGGCCACGGCTCTTGCTGTCTTCTGCTTCGCATGTTCTTTCTAGACCTTTGTCTGACTGTTCTTTCCTCTGTACACAGGCTCAGCTTACCTGTCACCCTCTTAGGCAGACTTTCCTGGCTCCTACCTGAGACAGGATCCTTGCAACCCACTCAGCGACATCCGTGATCACTGTCTGTATGATTGCCTGTCTTCTCCCCTTAGAATACGAACTCCTTCTGGGCATGGGCATTATTACTTTGAATACTGAGCTTATAATAATTAGGACACAGACAGATACATAGTAGTACCCAGGAAGTATTTATTGACCAAGCCCCAGGGAGTCTTGAACATGATCTAATTGCCTCTCAGTGCAAGGCTGTATGAGAAACGAAGTAACCACTTACTAAGAGAACATCTTCACCATCATAAACAGCAGCAACAGAGTGTCGACACTGGGAAGATGGAAGTGATGCCTCTGTCTTGGCACCATGATTATTTAAAAATTCTCAAAGTATTGATCATTTTTCCCAGGTCCAGTTGATATATGGACCAGAAACAACCAATCTGAACACGACCAGCCACAGACAAGAGGGGTCTAGTTAAATGAATGATGATAAAGAAGTTGTACAATAAGCAAGGACCCAGGTGATCCAAAGATGAAGGTAGATCTTCATTGGTTGATGGGGAAAGATTTTTAAGAAATATTCCATGAAAGAGAAGCAAAATCCAGATTTTTGTATATGCCGTCTTCCTATTCATGCAAATAAAATACATTTACACTATATATTTATATGTAAGGGCCTATATGCATACACTATTTTCCTCAGAAGACACTTGCCGAACCACTTCAGGTATTGTTTTGGGAAGACAGACATGGGCTAAGGGGAGGCAAGCTTTTATATCCTTTATTTGGTTCTCTTTATGTGTTGCCAATATTTAGAGCTTATATTATTTTGGTTAAGTACACATTAAGTTTACCCTTCTAAACCATGATAAGCATATAATTTCTGGCAGCGTTGTGTAAGTCATGATATCATCTGTTCCTGGAATGGTCCTGGCATCCTGGACCGAGCTTCTGTCCCACCAAACGCTGGTCAGTCAGCCCTGGCTGACCCATCTCCACAGATTTTCCAATCTTAGTTGCTTTCTGCTGTATGCCTTTCATTCCTTCTTGAGTTTTCTAGCCCAGGGTTGTCTCCATTTCTTACCAAGTGTCTATAGGGGTTATCAGGGTGAAAGGAGAGGGGCCATGTTTGTTTTCTACTTAGGCTTTCCTGTTTTATTTATTTTTTTCCTTTAGCAGCATATTTTTATAGGTTACAAATAACAGTACATCCTGCTACTGAAAAAAAAATAGATGAAATATTAACAGCACCTAGAAATTTAAAATGAAAATGAAGAATTGGGAGTAAAAACATATCATCTTATAAAACAATGAATGCTGGAATACTGAAAAGAAATAGAATAAAATTAAAAAAATAAGCAATAGGATGTGAAGAAACACACACACACACAAAACAAAGACTCATCTAGTTTTCACTTTGCAGAAATCTTTTCATACTTTCAAGTTTTAAATCTTCCCAAGAAGTGTTCTTTCACATGATCTCATGGAGAGCAAGGTCATGGAATATACCTGGGCCAGAGAATGATTCCATATACCATTTCTTTCAAAATATAGAAAGACGCTCATCTCTGAATAATTCCCAAGGATATTGTATCTTTATTAGCCAGTTTATGGGACACACTGTGGAAAGGGGTTATTATTTAAACCACATATATGATGATTAATTCAGTTGAACTTCATTGTAACAAGCTGGTTACGATAATAGGTCATGAAACACGAGACACCTCACATTTTGTGATTAAAGTGTTAAACCACCTTAATAAATAAAAGAGTAGGGATATTAAATTAGCAGAAATTCATAGAACTAGTTTAATTTTTGATAGCATAATTGCCAGTGGTCTAAGCACCACCTATAAAATCACCACACTTCCAGCTGTCTCTCCTAAGGAAATAAGCCATCACAAGAAACGATTTCTAGAAGCACAATTGTTCATTGTGACCTTGTTCCAATATTTCATCATTATTAGGAATCCAAATATTTAATGAAATTTTTAATGAATATTTAATATTTAATATTTAATGAAATGAAATGAAATTTTTACCCAATGGGGTAAAAGCTAGGGCTAAGAGGAACATAGAGCATGTGAAATTCTTTCAGGACTGAATAGATAAAAGCAGGACGCATAAATTTGTGGATGCTCTATTTGTAATTATTCAAAGAAAACCCACTGGACTTGACCGTTATATAATCAACAGCTGCTTAGTTGCTGGCTTCAGTAACCTGACTTTCAATCTTCAATCTTCCTGGCTTGTGGATAACTTTCACACCATTGCCCATGGTCCATGTGTGGAAGTTCTCTCCTCACTGTGCCTGCGTGGCACCTTTCTCTCTCTCCCTCTCTCTCTCTCTGTGCCCCTGTCCATTCTCCTTCTACATCTATGACTCTTCCTTCTCACGTCACTTTTTTGGTTGCTCTGGTTCTTTTCCCTAGACCCAGTATTCTTCCAGGCTTTGGCATTAATCATCGTTCCTTGTCACCCTACACACACAGTATGGTCTGACCTGTCCCAAAGAGTGTTAACTAGGGCTGGCTAATATTGGAACAACTCTATCAAATACAAATTGGCTTACTGTTCATACAACATTCTGAGTCTGTCCTCCTTGGTGTTGTCAGGGACCAGGCACTCATTTCCGTGCAGGGAGAGGGCATAGTTGTAATGCGTGACAAACAAGGTTGTGCAGTCCACATTACTGTGGGAAGTCAGAGAAGGGAGAGAAGTGGAGGATGGATGGCAGTTTGAAGGGAGACAGAATTAAAGCAAAGTTTCTTTCAGGATGACTTGGTCTTGGCCTCTTTGTGGGTTGAGGAAGAGGAGCTAAGTAGAGGTTGTGAGCTCTGAGACCTCTTAGTGTACTTGAGATGCATCAGCTTCTGGGATGCAGGGCATACAGGCACACAGGAATCAGGCTAGCTTGGGAGGGTGCTTGCTGACTTCTCTGACAGAGGATAGCACATGCACTTAGAAGAGAGGTGGACGGGAGATGTGGGAGTCAGTTATGCTCAAGTCAGATGTGGGCTCAATGTTTCTGTCTTATGTCCTGAGCCAGGAGTGGAGGATGGATGTGAGGATCTGGGCTCAGTGGCTCTTGAAGCTTCCATGCACATGTTGCCCATAGGCAGAACCCCACTCTTTCAGGGCCCAAACCGAAGTTTTGGTTTGATGACATTTTCTATGACTTTTTGTTTGGATGATTTTTCCTTTTTTTTTTTTTTTTTTTTTTTTTTTTTGTAGAAGAGGAATTACTACCTTTAGTTTTCACTTTATTGTGTCCTGCAAAATGAAACAATGGGTCTTTCTTGAGAAAGAACTTTGGAAAATTTCCTTCATTCTTTTAGATGAGAAGGTATCTATTTACTGTAAGTTTTTGCACCTGTTGGTAGATACCTGGGAGCCCGGTTGCTGGATCACAGTCAGGTCTGTGTTTAGCTTTATGAGAAACTGTCCACAGCTGCGTCCACAGTGATTGCACTGTCCTGCATTCTCACCAGCTCCACGTCCTTGGCAGCATGTGGTGGTGTCCACGTTCCATGTTTTGGAACGTTGTTTTAATTTCTGGCCCTTGGTGACCTGTGATGGGGGGCATCTTTCATATGCATAGTGCCCACCTGCACTTCCTCTCTGGTGTGTGTGGGGATGTCCCCACACCCTCCCAAGCTAGCCTGATTCCTGTGTGCCTGTATGCCCTGCATCCCAGAAGCTGATGCATCTCAAGTACACTAAGAGGTCTCAGAGCTCCCAACCTCTACTTAGCTCATGTCTTTGGCCCATTTTTCAAATGGGTTGTTTCTTTCTTATTATTGACTCTTAAAATTTCTTTGTGTATTTTAGAGAGATAGTTCTTTATCAGATGGATCTTTTGCAAATATTTTTCTCCCAGTCTGTGGTTTGTCTTCTCATTGTCTTGATACTATCTTTCACTGAAGAGTTTTTAATTTTAATAAATTCCAGCTTACCAGTTATTTCTTTCACGGATCATGTCTTTGGTGCTGTATCTAAAAAGGCATCACCACACCCAAGTTTACTGGTTTTTCCCGGTGTGTTTTCCCAGGAGTCCTCTCTTGTTTCTCATTCATGTAACAATATGTTTGTAGAGCAAAACTTTTCCAATTTTAATAAACCCTGACTTACAAAGTGGAAGTGTCTTCTTTCTTGTATCACCCCTTTGACCGAACCAAACTCATGCAGATTTTCTTCTGTCTTGTCTTGTAGAAGTTTCCTAGTTTTGTCTCTAACATTTAGATTTGTTGTCCATTTTGAGTTAATATTCATGCAAAGAGTCATGTTTGTGTCACCTTTTCTTGAAATTGCCTTGGCATCTTGTCAAAGACAGGTTGTGTATATTTGTATGGGTCTATTTCTGGGCTCTCTGTTCTATTCTACTTATACATGTGTCTATTCTTGTAACCACACCATGCTGTCTTGTTCCTGTAGTTTCAGAGTAAGTCAAGAACTTGGCATTGTGGGTCCTCCAAATTTGTTGTCCCTCCCTTCCTGCACAAACAGTGATGGCTGTTTTATGACCTCCGCCTTCCAGACCTGTTTTAAAATCAGATGCTTCTGCAACTACAGAAAAGCTTGCTGGGTTTTGGGCAGCATTGCCATGACTCTGTAGCTCAGTTTGTAAGAGCAGACATCTTGACAATATTGAATCTTCCTACTCACGAACATGCGATATTGTTCCACTGGTTTAAATTTTCTTTGACTTTTTCATTCACGTTTTTATAATTTACAGTTACAGATCCTGCACATACTTTGTTGTATTTGTACTTACATTCCTTAGTTTTCAAGTGTAATTGCAAATGGTATTTTTTTTTTTTTAGTTTAAAATGTTAATTGTTCACCGCTGATACATAGGAAAATGATGGGCTATTTTGTATTTGCTTTGCATTCTGTGATCTGGCTAAATACACTTATTATCTCTGGAGATTTTCTGTGGGTTCCTTGGGTGTATAGGGGATTTTCTACGTAGACAATCATGTCGTCTGTGAATAAAGTCAGTTTCATTTTTTTCTTTTAAATCTGTATATCTTTGTATACCATTAGTGCATTTTTCATTCCAGTTATTGTATTTTCAGGTTCTTAATTTCTGTGTGGTTCCTTTTTATACCTTCTTTGTGTTTACTGATATCTCTACTTGAGAAGACCTTGCCCTCTTGGTTTCCTCTTACTCTTGGCATAATTAAGAAGTTGATTTAAAGGCATTTTCTGGTGAGTCCAACGTCTTGACTGCCTCAGTGGCGGTTTCCACTAATTGTTTCCTTTCCTGTGAATGGACCACACTTTTTGTTTCTTTGCATGCCTTGTGACTTTTTGTTGAAGACTGGACAATTTGAATGTTATAATGAAGTGAGTGTGGAAATAAGATTCCCCGCCTCCCCTCCCAGGATCTGTTGTTGCTGCTTTTTGTGCATTTTTTGAAGTTGCTTGTTTGTTTAGTAGCTTCTAAAGGAGCTCTGTAAACTCTGTGTATTCTTTTTGCATTTGGCCACTGAAGTCTGGGTTTTGTTAATGAGTGGACAGCTTGTGTTTTTTTTTTTTTTTAAGATTTCATTTATTTATTTGACAGATAAAGATCACAAGGAGGCAGAGAGGCAGGCAGAGAGAGAGAGAGACAGAGGAGGAAGCAGGCTCCCTGCCGAGCAGAGAGCCCGATGCGGGGCTCGATCCCAGGGTTCTGGGATCATGACCTGAGCCGAAGGCAGAGGCTTTAACCCACTGAGCCACCCAGGCACCCGACAGCTTGTGTTTTGACAGTGACTTCCTTAAACACTTGGCACCAAAAACAAGAAAGCAAGCAAAGAAACAAACAAGAAATCTACTCCCCTACTCCTTATAAATCATTCTGGTGGGACAAGCTCCCAAGTGTAGCTGGGATGTTGTCTCTTACTCTGCTGTGGTCTTGCTTTTCTGCAGCACAGAGCCTGTGGTCAGCCGGGGGCTAGAGCTTGGGGTCTTCTCTGCTGTTTCCTGAGCACCTGCCCAGCACCGGACATGCATATGGCCTTGGGGGTCCTGATACAGGTGGACATTTTCCAAGTCCTTATTCCTCCCATGTGTCTTCCTTTTCAGGGTGTTCAGGCTGTCTTTTGCTTGCCTCAATTATTATCCTTTGTCACATGTGGCAATGACTAACACATTTGCCTTCAAATAGTTTCAACAAATGCTACCTGGGAACACACCTTTGCTGTGGGGGACTCCAAGGCAGGTGAGACAAGGACAGCCCTTGACCTGATCCTCTGGGAGACACAGACCTTGGAAATGCACAACCACTGTGGACTGGGCGGCTTCCTCCGGCACCAGCCACCTGTGCAGGCAGCTGGCCATGGCCCTCATAGTTGTCTCACTAAGACTCGGTGGCTTTTCGTCCTGGAGCACACCCTAGTCATTTTAAACTCTTGATTGTACTCCTGAGTTCTGAAAAAGTTGATTCTGACCATTTTCTATCAGCTGATTCATTGCCTTTGTGGGTGAACGTGGTGTGGAGTTCCTTGCTCCTTATTGGCTCCGAAACCACTCCCTGTCTCACCTCTAAGCTCCTCTCCTTTGTGCTTACCTTTAATGATGGCTTCCTCAATCTCCTTTTTCCTTCCTTTCTCCTTTTCCTCATACAGAGGCTGACACTCCCAGGCCTCTGTGTCCTTTTACATTGCTGCTTATTGTCAAGAAATTTTTCTCCTCCTTCTCCCCTCCCTACGTCCTCCCCCTCCTCCTGTCCTCCCTCACTCCTGTCCTCCCTCACTCCACTCCTTTCCCCAGAAAGACTGTATTTTAACATTGATCAAGACCTCACACAAAAAGAGGAGAAGCACTCCTGAGACTTTCAGCAATACCGAATGGCATGCATGTTCTAGGGGCGAGGAAGCCTGCCTGGCTGGACAGATATTTTGAGAAATGGTGACGGCTGTTCCTATCATGCATAAAGCAGGCGTGCTGAGCCTGGAGTTTGGTTTTCCTGACATTTCTTGCCGAAAGTTTTAGTAACGGTACAGACCCTGTCTGCGGTGAACACCTTCCAGAATTTGTCCTGAGCAGCCAGCTGGGAACGATGGAACAGGATATAGCTGGGGTGGCCGTGTGGAGAGGGCACTTGGGTGGATGCCTGATTTAGGGATTACCCTGGTGAAGTCACATTTCTACAGACCCCATGCTCAGTTCAAAGGCTGGCCTAGATCTCCATATATACTTATTTTCTGGGTAATTAACATCATCAAGGGGGCACCTGGCAAATTAGAGCCTGTCTCACCTTGATAGCAGGAGTGTGCCTGCATATCCTGGAATCTTGGGCAAAATTATGGCTTTTTACAATACACACGGGTTCTGGTTTGGAAGCAAGAATCTCATATTGAGGTCGGGGCACTGAGCTTGTTTCCAGGTGTGCGTCCTCTTTGGGGAGGTCCGGCTGTGAGCTGCGGTGGTTCTGTCTTCCTTCAGTCCGGGTGGGGCTTCTCCTGGGACCTCCCATGGCCTTGACCTCTGCGCACCTGTGACTGGCAGGTGCCTCCCGGGCGCGGGCGCCTCCTGCCGGAAGGTCGCCGCAGCCGCTCCTACAGCTGTCACTGCTGCTGCGTTCTAGACAGTGCTTGATATGCAGCCTGTCTTGTGATTTTGAAAGCAAACCTCTGCACAGATTGATTAGCTGAGGCCTCGGGAAACGGTGTCGGTTGCCCTGCCACAGAGAGTGCGAGCCTGGACGCGCTGCAGTTCTGTCTCGTGCCAAGTTCATGCTCTTCACGGCCAGGCTGTGGTGCTTTCCTTGTCCTGAAGGTGTGAACTTTCCGCAGGGCTCTCGTCGGCTACTGCTCCGTGTACGTGCGGTCAAGCAGTCACCATCACAAGCGTGCGAGCAGCACGTTGCAGTCGCGGTCACACCCCGCGGTGTCCAAGACGGTGGTACGCCCGTGGCTTTCGCCTTTCTCTCTCGCCTCCCCCACCCTAAACAGGGCGGCGTGTGTACCTCAGGAACTGCATGGAAGCCCCAAACGGGGGAGGGATGAATCAGCAGTTGGGTGGCAAGTCACGATGTCAAATAACGGATATGGCTCCTGTCTTGTGGGCTTCTCACATTCACTGCATCCGTGATATATTCATTGTATCACAGTGTATCCATGAGAACGGCTGCCTCTGTCTTCAGCCTCCGTATTTCATGACCGGAGGGACCTGTGGGGGCCTCTTTCTTGTGCAGCAGGTGCTCTCTCGCCACCAGCCCCTGCCTGGTGGGAGCACCCCTTCGTGCAGAGCTCCTGTCCCTGTAGGTTCTTTATGTGATCACTTGCGCCAAAGTGCCCAGAGCAGACCTCTGTACATGACATCTGCTCAGGTTCACTGTGCCTCAGGGTCGACCTTGTCCTCTCTTCCTGCAGGGAAGACAGTGGGCTCTGAGTGTTCTCAGTCAGGTCTTAGATTGAGGTCATGGAGGGCCAGAACCATCAGAGCAAGCTGATTTTTGGGAAAGATGCACACCTTGCAGAAAGCCTCTGAGTTGTGATGTTTTGTGTGGCCTATTACTTGGCTGGGGACGAGGTCAGTAGTGTTGACTGAATAGCACACACAAGGGAATGTCACACCTGGTAAGCCAGACAGGAGAACTGTGTGCAGCTGGGAGTGGCTCGGTGGCCGCTGGAAGGGAGCACTCAGGGGCAGAGAAGGGAAGGAGGGACACACGTGACATTGGGGGGACTCGGAGCCTCTCCTCTTCTCCCTGTCTCTCACTGCTCTGTCTCCTCTGTCAGTGGCTGGGAGGAGACAGACAGCTACCAGGAGCTGGGGGTCAGCCAGGGCAGCTATCATTCATAGCCAGTCTGTGGGAGTGTCAGAACTGTGTCAGGGGTTTGTAACTTTCCTTGGGGCTAAGAAAGAAACCGCTTTTTAATCGCCGACAGCCTTACACTGGAGAGGTGGGTCTGAGAGCAGGAAGGGGCTGGAGATCAGAGTCTGGACCTCCCAACAGAAAAGGAGGGAGATGCTAATGGGTCTCTCAAAGACAGGTGCTTCAGAAGCCTTGATACACCGAGCCCTGTGTGGCTGTGTAGGTGGATGGGGGTGGCATAGTGGCCAGATTTCTACCAGTTAGGACCAAAGGAAAGGGGGCAACTTGGAGGCTGTTTTTCACCATCAGTCCCCAACTGATCACCGGCTTGGATGTTTCTTTGCTCGATGTTGTAGCTATGTTGTTGCAGTTGGAGAGGAGGCAAGGAAGAGTACTTTCTCACATTGGGCACAGCCTGTCTGCAGAGGCTGGCAGCTCCCAGAGAGCACGGTCACTGGGAACATTAGCCCTGAGTTCCTGTCTGAGGCTCATCAACATCCATGTCCTCCTGAAGTTCACGTCGGCCGTTCCAGATTGCGCCACTTGCTGCAGCCACTCTGTCCTCGAAGGCGCCTTCTAAACTCTGTGGATCATGACTGGGGCTTCCGGAAAGATGAGATTTTGGAAGAAGTGTGCACACACGTAAAGACCACAGGTCTCAAGCTGACACCCCTGATGTTGGATGATCAGTGATCGGCCACCAGTGCTGGGGTTTGGGTGAATGAAGCAAACCAGCTGACATGCTGTTCCACGCGCAGACTTTGTTCTCCCCGACTCCATCCCCGCACTGGTCTACCAGCAATTGTCAGGAAAAGTCCTTGCTAATTTCTACACACGCCACTACACAGGCTCTCCGGCCGGCCACGTGGTCAGTCTTCGGTATAGGCGTGTGGTCTCTCGGGTTACTCTCTCCACCTTATAGACAGAGAAGCCTTAGGGAGACCTCCGTGACTGAGGGAGGAGATTCAAATGACCTCATTAAATTGCTTTGAAGATTGGTAGGATCATGTAGACAAGGTACATGAGGGCTAAAAATGCTCATTTACAGTCCCTACCATTTAACATTTGTGTGAATGAACTCACTCAAAGTGATAGGGTCACAGTATGACCAGATAAATCTACCCCAGACTTTGCTGATTCCAAAATTCATAACCTGTTTACTAAGCTGCAGTGTTTTGCGAATCTCCTAAGTATTTAATTTGACATTTTCATACATCCTTAAGTGTGACTTAATTAGATCCAAGAAAACATATTTTCAGTGAAATAAATATTCGGTGCTATAAGAGGCCCCTAGCTTACGTTTCACTCACCAGGACTTATTATTCAACAAATTTCATTTAAATCACAGTCCCGTTCAGCTGTAAACGTTTAGGGCTCACTAACTACCTCTTGGGTTTTTAATGAGGTTGGAACTTAAAGAAACCACAGACCCAGAGCTGCTGAGAGTGTAATAAGGAACGAGAATGTGAACCCTGGGGGCAGAGGAGGGATTTCCACAATGTGTCTAAACACGAAGGCATGCCAGGTAAGGTGGCCGAGCGCTCCTGTCCTTCTGTGCACGGATGTGGGCTCTGGACGGGGCATCTTTGTTTTCCTTGTGTTGAGACGCAGCCCAGCAATGGGGGCTCCTGCCTGGTGCAGTGCCTCTGGGGTGCTGTGGGCCCCACCTGGTGTCCTGTGCTGGCACCTGCCACAGGGAGGGCAGTGACGAGGTGCCACATCCACCAGCAGGTCCCTGTCCTTGGAGGATGATTTTGAACCTGGAAGGGAACAACAGGGCCATGAACTGAGGAACCATGTAGGTGGAATTGGGCAGGTGGGATGAGAGAAGTTAGAGCTCCCTTGAGCGACAGCTGGGTGGATGCCCCATGTGGCACCTCTGCTCAGAGGTGTCTGTGGGAATCGGGACAGCCCCAGCTCATGTGGCCCCCCAATGTCCTCCCCACCGCCCAGGGAGTCCCCAGTGCTGACTATGAGGCAGAAAGGTGCCCGCAGCCCGTCCAGGGCAATCTTGGTCAGGTGCACAGCGGGGCTTGCTTCAAATTCCAAAGGAAATAAGAAAATCGGGGGACAGTGGAGCTTCTTTATTCCGATGCTGGTGCCACATGATCAGTGGCTCCCTTGTACAAGCACACATGAGGAGAGAGCAACCTTTCTGGGCCAGCCCCTCACTGCCCGCAAACGTTTGTGTGCAGTCGTGCGTGCTGGGGAGACTGAGGCAGGACAGAGGGCAGAACGGGGGATGTTCATGAAGTTTCTGCAGCTCTGTTACTCTGCAAGTTTCTAAAAACACAAACACAGATTTGCTATTCATTTCATTTTGTTGATCCTATATTACACATTACTTTCCTTAAGTAGCATTTGTTTCTCCTCGCAAGGAGAGGAACTCTGTGTGCAGTCCGTACATTTTACTATTTACGTCCTTTCATGCACGCACTAAGGATTTTTGTGGGTTAAGTGATAGAATGAGAGACAGACGATCTCAAGGAAACTCAACCCTGACCTTGTCATTCTTGTCTCGGGTGAGGAAGTCAAGGCTCACAGGGACATGCTCTCCCCAGGCTTGTGCCCCTGCTGGCACGGGTGGGCCGTGCCTGTTTTAGAGCTGTCCTTTCATCCCTGTGTTGTCTGCCCTCTGTCTCTGGTCTGGGACACTGTGCTGGCGCGCAGGGTCCCGCACAGCGCCCCCCCTCCCCGGTATTCAGGCCACTGCACTGCCCTCCCCTGGGCCAGCCAGCAGCGGTGGAGGGATAAGAGTGGCCCCGGCCCAGGCCCCAGCCTGGGTTAGGTGTGCAGCTGTCAGGCTGGGACACAGGGTGCGGGGGCATCCTGGTCGGGGAGGAAGCTTCTCCCCAGTGCTGGGCTGTCATGTTTCTCCTGATATGAAAGACTGCATTTCCCCCTAATTGTTTTAATGCAAAGCTTAGGAGGGACTTTCGGGGGATAAGGGAGTAAATATGTGAATAAAATTGGATAGACGGAGTCAATGGCATCTTTTAGATATTGGAATTCAAACTGACTTCCAAGAAGTAAATGAAGACTCAACTATGTGCAGAATGAACAAGGTCAAATGTTGTGAAGATGGAAGATGAGCCAGAAACTGTGTGTCGAGTAGGTGATGAGCCAGGGTCCTGCGGTGACCGGTGCAATCAGAACTCGGAAGCCGCCCCCACAGGCTCCCAGCAGCGTAACTTACGGTGACACCACCTTGCTTGGTTTCTAGGAGGTGAGTAAGGGTGTCGGGGGCCATCATGTCCTCTGCCCAATGTGTTCTTTCTGTCACAACACACAGAAGGGCAACAACTCCATCTCCGGGCCCTGCCTCTCTTGTGGCGATTTCTCCCAGTGCGCAGCCCGTGACCTGCATGTTAGGGGAGTGCAGCAAAGCAGCTCCGATGAAGCGTGGAAGGACTCCTGAGAATCTGCCCTTCTGTGGGTGAATGACCTCCAGGTGTCCCTGTGTATTCATTACAATTCAGCAAGAAATGTGTCTTTAAGAAAAAACAGCACAGAGAGTAATCCTTCCTTGGTGCAAATGTTCCACATTTAATTTCCAGAGGAAGGACTAGTATGACGATGGATAGCATTTCCTCCAGTGAGTGCATGAATGAATGAATGGGATGAGCAAACACATTGCAGGAAGGAAAATCCCTTGCAAATAGATGATTTCTCTAAGGAGACATAATGTGACCCCATGCTAGTCTTTGAATCTTATTTTCTTAGAGATCTTAAGGGTAAACATAACGATAACCTCGAATGTGCAAAAAAGAAAACAATAAAAAATTTAAATACTGGAAAATTTTAATCTGGGGGACAGACTAAAATAACTAGTTTCAAGTGTCTATCCATTTAATTTGTATCATCTTTTATATTTTCTTCTATTTCATATATATATATCGTCTCTCAACTTGAGCATGAATACCTAAATAGTTGACAGTTGTTATATAAATTACTCTTGAAGCCGCGCTCAGCTTTTTCCATTGCAGAAACTGAACTAAAATTTACTTATAAAAAAAAAAGGAATGTATTATCTCATATGAATGATAAATCTTCAGGCATGGCTGGATCTAGCAGCTGTAGCTACTCTCTCTCCACCCCTGGGTTTTGTGTTCCCCTATATTATCTGTGGTCTCAAAGGGTTCACATTACATGCAGGAAAGGCAGTTCTCACCTTATGTAGGTCTTGTGGTCCGGAATGCTGCAGGAAGTGGAGCCTCTGGAATCTTCTGATTGGCCAAGCATGGACAGATACTCATTCTAGAGCAGGGTGAGGACAGTGAGGGATCAATCAGGATTACTGCAGAATGGTCAAGACAGTGTTTCCAGCCCATGCCAGTGATGTTGGGCAGATAAACATATATTCACATCACAAAACCTCTCCATGGTGGGATCCCAGTACTTCCAGTCTAGAGGATGTTCCTCCCCACACAGCCAAACCAGCACAGGCAGATCCCAAATGTATGCTAGACGTATGAAGGTTAAGAAAATCACCACCTATGCGGTGGAAAATGGTCCGATGAGAGCCCAAGGTGGCTGGGCTGGGGCTCAGGAGCAGAGAGGACAGGAACCAGCCACCATTATCTCAAAATCCCAGAGGAAATTCTGGCTGACTCTTGTAGCCCAGAGTGTGGGCTGCTGGAGGAAGTCAGGAAGAGCAGTGCCTGACCCTTCAGGGTCTGGGGAGGGAGGGGAGAGCAGGTTTCCCTGGCTGGCTTACAGCATCCCAGACTGAGGTCATCCTGAGGATACCCATGGTGTGAGCGGAAAGGGTGCCCAGGACACAGGACAGTGGTGGCCATGGTTCCAGAGGCTTCTGCGGTGGCCACAGGGGGACGATGGCTGCCTCTCAGCAGAGGAAGCAGGATGTGGAGCTGAAACTTGAACCTTCCAGAAGCTGAGAGTAACTCCATGGGGGAGAGGGGGAATCATCTGGAACTGACCTGAATATTCACCCAGAGGAGACTCGGGTTTTCAGCCTGGGAACTCAAGCCCTCGACAGACAAAGTTACTATGCAGTGTGCTGAGTGATTTGAAAGCGCCAACAGTCAGGCTTTCTGTGATTCTAGCAGGAGTGACCTGCCCTAATGGAGAAGCCCAGAAGACCCCAGAAATGAGGAAGCATGGTAGCCAGGGCATGAACAATGAGTGAGAATTTTCCCCGGGTAACACAAGGAGAAATGATATTCAGATAGATGGACAAAGGTGCACATTTATGGAGAAACACAGTATTGTTGCTAGAGAGCAGCAAACATGGCTGGAGCCGCCCCCAGTGGCAGGGCCAGGATGCTGGTGAGCGAGGAGTTAGGAGTGAATGGGGGCACCAGTGTGCCAGCTGGTGTCTGGGAAGAATCCGGTTTGGAGGTCCACAAGCAACGAGGGCAGATGGAGCTCCTGCTGGGAGGAGAATTCCATGGCCTTCCGCAGAACCCAGAGCCACGTTCGCACACCTGCCTTCATGCCCCGCTATGCAAATCCTGTGCCATGATTCTGTGCCTTACTCAGAAATCCAACCCCCCTATATTTTTCAGGGTGGCCCTTGATTTTACGTAAGACAAACAGTGAAAACCCATGGAAATGCACATTAAATTCTAGACATTCCCTTATCAGAGGGGGACATGTAACAGTATGCAGGTGGAAATGGGAACTTCTGTTCATTTATTTGTTTCTTCATGTTCCCATGAAATGTCTCCTTTCTTCAGGGACATTTTTCTAAACTTTTTCTCCCCTGATGTATTTATTATACCTGCAGCAGTCAAGTTCACTTTTAAAAATCAGTTTGCAGACATGTCTTTCTATCGGTATCAGAGACTCTGTACTGAAAAGCCATAGTAGGTTTTATTGTTGTTGTTGTTTTAAAGCATCTTGAGGCCATAAATAATCTTTCAATAAAATGTGAAATTTCTTAGGATCAAAAAATAGAGGAGTATCGTAGGCAGATGGTGAAGTCATTCCATCTAGGAGAGCTTAGCCCCACTCAGGAACCGGAATTCGGGGGGCTGCTAAGGACGGGCTATGCTTTGTTGCAGCAAACATACAATTCTATGACACATGTCGAACACCGTGTTGTATACTGAGATGAATATACCTTTACGTGTCAGTGAGATCT
Source organism: Pteronura brasiliensis (assembly GCA_004024605.1). NCBI lineage: Eukaryota > Metazoa > Chordata > Mammalia > Carnivora > Mustelidae > Pteronura > Pteronura brasiliensis. The sequence goes on from PJEN01005142.1 coordinate 126,638, forward strand.
CAGTAATAGAGGAAACCACAAGTTTCCTGTTATTATTTAATTTCCCCTAGGATAGACAAGGTCTTAGATTCAAACGAGATGGAGAATTGGAACTGGGACCCTTGCAAGACGCCAGGATGTTTGCAGGGCTCCACTTTCCATGAAAGAGTCAGCCCTACATCGTCTCCTGCCAAGGCACACATTGGTTAGGCTTGGGCTGGCGAGGCTGGGGCCATCAGTAGCTTACAGCCAGGAAGGTTTATTTCTTGCTTGTGTTACCTGTTGGCTGGGCTCAGCTGAAGTTCTGCCCCATATGAGTTTGTCCAGGAAACAGCTTCAGAAGCAGCCCCTCTCTGGGATGGGCCAGCTGGGCCAAGGTCAGGACATCCCACGGCGTCTCTGGGTGGGACACAATCCTGTCATTTCTGGGATGGGCCACCTGGGCCAAGATCATGATGTCCCATGGCGTCTCCGGATGGGACACAATCCTGCCGCTTCTGGGATGGGCCACCTGGCCCAAGGTCACGACATCCCAAGGTGTCTCCGGGTGGGACACAGTCCTGCCGCTGAGACGAGCATGGACAGTAACACAGTGAAGGTGGTGGTTATCCTCCAACGGGATGAGTAGAAGCAATAAAACAATGACCAAAACTGAGCTTCTAGAAAGCTCTGAACCTGCTTCAGATCCTGGTGGAGAAAAAGGTTTCTCTGAGAATTTATGCCACTTTGCCTCCCTAATAGAAGCTTTGGAGTTGAATTCATATTTGCATGTCCTGAGACCCATCAAGCTGAGAAGGTCACGTGAGAAGTTCTGAGTTGATGGTGGGGATGACCGGCAAACGCGAACAACAGCACTTTGGTAAGAAACGACTCTTAACTCGGGCGTCGTGAAATCCTCACAGATGTGTCCTGGCCACGTGGAGATCTGAGCAGGGAAATCAAACACAGCAGCAACCGGTCAGCCCAAGCCTCAGGCCACAAGAAGTTCTCGTGGAGAGTGAACAGCGTGATCAGGCTGCCAGGAGCTCAGAACAGAGAAGTTCCAGAATAATCTCATCCCGAGTAAAATCTTTGAGTAAACAAGAGAGGAATTTAGAAACATGAGCAACAAGAAAAAAATAAAAAAGTGTCCTGTGAATTTGGAAAGAAAAAAAGATCAGAACTTGAGAGAAAATAGTGTAGCGGGAGGTGTAGAGCCCAAGAAAAAACAGTCCACTGTCATGGATGGCGAGTGTGCCAAGCACACAGGAGCAAGGCAGACACGCAGAGCAAGAGAGCAAAAAGGTCCAGCTCACGTCTCTTGGAATCCCGGAGGAGACAATGTCACAAATGGGGAAAGCCGACATTTACAAACTAATGGCCAAGAATTCTCCAAGACTTATGAAACATGTGAATTTCCAGCCTCAGAAATTCAACAAGCACCAAGAAGAAGGAACAGTGACAACCATCACAGTGAAATGACCAAAAACTAATGATAAGAAGGTATCACGAATTGAGAAAAAAGTGAAATTGTTCACAGAAGAGCGACAAAGTAGCTGAATTCTCCAGAGCAGAAACAAAGCCACACGGAGATGGATGAAACCTTCCATGGGCTGGGACCCCGGGGCTGTCTACCGGCCAGCTGCCCTTGAGCGACAGGGCCCGTAACACACAGCACAAGGAACGATGACCATGTCTTACCGTTGGCCCTCGCTCAAGGAGACTTTGAAATATATTCCTCAAGAAGGAGGAAAATGATCTCCCAGGAGTCCTAAGATGCACACAGGGCGGTGAAAGATACAGACACTGCTGTGTGGTCTGACAATGGTCATCGTGCCTAAGGAGGGGAGCGTCCAGGGACTGACACTGGACGGGAGAACCAGGCAGAACGAGCAAGGGCGGCCGGAGTTACAAAGACGTTCAAGACCTTGTCTTGCTCAGGAAGAGGGTAATAAGAGTGGTTGATTTTAAATTCTCTTAGTTGTCAATATTTTAGTCATTTCTCGACCCATGAACCAGCCCTCCCCTCTCCCATTAACTCAAGACTAACTAATCCTATGTCTAATAAACACCTCAGATTTTAAATGAGTTCCCCCCAACCCACTCTGTCTGCGCTTCGCCTCAATCCAGTAAGCGGTGGCCCCCCTGCAGGCTGTCAGGCTCAAACTCTGGGAGCCAGCCCTCCCTCCCTCCCTCCCTCCCTCCCTCCCCCTCTTTCTCTCTCTCTCCTTCTCTCTCCTATTCTCTCCCTCTCCCACTTCTTCCCTCTCTCCCCCTCTCTCTTTCACTCCCTTCCATTTCCTCTCTCTCCTCCATCTCCACGCCACCCCGGGACTCTCTGGCATCCACATTCCTGGAGATTTTCTTCCTGCTCTTCCTCCTCTTTCCTTCGCTCTCCTTGTGGCCTGTTGCAGCGAGCAAAGCGATCTTTTGAAAACACACAATGAGATCCCCTTGTGGTTTCCACTGTACGCAAGTAGAACCAAGTTCTGTCCTCACCTCCCTGGTCCGGCATCACCTATTCCCCTTGCCCCACCCCATCTCTTCTGAACTTACAACTTAGAATCTCCCCAGCTCTTGACACCCCAGCAATGCAGGCCTCCTTGTTCTTCCAATGAGACAAGCGTGTCTGAAGGCAGGTCTTTCTCACGAGAATGTTCTAAATGCAGTATGCAAAACGTGTTATGACTGAATGTTGGTGTCCCCCCGAAACTCATATACTGAATGCTAACCCCCACTGTGATGGTAGTGGTTGGTGGGCCCTTTGGGAGGTGATTAGCTCATGAGGGTGGAGCCCCAGGGACGGGATCAGGGCCCTTGTAAGAGGCCCCCGAGAGCACCCGTGCCCCTTCTGTCCAGAGGGCAGAGTGAGAAGTTGCTGGCCGCAACCCAGAAGGCAGGCCCTCACCGGACACCAAATGCGAAGGTGGCTTGCTCGGACACCAGCTCCCACAGCCGAGAAAGAAATATCTGCTGTTTGTAAGTTCCATGGTCGAGAGCATTTTGTGACAGCGTCCTGCACTGATGGAGACACAGGCTTTCTGCTTTACTTCCTCTTGGCTCCTGCCAATATGTCGGTTTCTCAAAGACATGCCTCCTGATTATTCTCTACGATTCCACCCTCCGACCGCTCTCTTTCACTTACTTCGTTTTTTTCTCCTTCAGAGTATTTACCATACGGCATATTATGGTCTCGTTTCTTTTTTAATGCCCTGTCTCCATAAGAAGACATAAAAATCCATGAAAGGAGGGGTTTGGCTTTGTTCATTGCTCTGTCTCCAGAACATAAAATAGTTCCTGGCATGTAGGAGGCACTCAAGGGTGACCAGCAAAAGAATAAAATGGATCATATCCCTTCCCCCCGTTTTGAGATGGGAAAAAAAGACAGGTTAGAATGCAATCCCAAAGATGTCAAGACATGGGGGAGAAACAGAAACATGGAAACAGAAAACAAAAAATAAGGCCACAGACCGCGGAGGGAGGGGCCGGCTCCCTGCAAGCTGGGGAGCAACGGAGCACAAAATCAGGACTTTTAAAAAAAGCCTTTTCCGCTGAGGGACACCGCTCCAGAGGCTAAACCAGGGTGACGCCCACGCGGGGTCAGTGTGGCCTCAGGTCCCGCAAGGTCATAGAAGGATCGGGGTTGTCTGAGTGTCGCAGAGCTTACAGGTATTAGAACAGGGAAGCCGGCTACAGAGACGGAGACGAGGAGTGACTCTCAGCTCGGGGTTACCTTGAACTGGTCGCAGGCTCGGTGAGCTCGGAGCGCGGCCGGAGGCCAGGCAGACGGGAGTAATCGGGCGCTGTTCTCTGGGGTCGCACTGAGGAGTGGGGCCCCGGGCTCTCGGCTCCTCCGGGCCGGGCCGGAGACTGGGCGGCCGCCGTCTTCATTGCTGTCTTCCGGAACTCTACGGACAGCACTCAGGGAACAAAAGCCCCCGAAAGCGAACCCGAGTGGATTACTCAGCCTGGCCACTGGTAAGGGCGGTGCAATTCCGCCTGGGGCAAAGACACTCGAGAATCACTACAACAGGCCCCTCCCCCTGAAGATCAACAAGAAATCCAGCCAGGACCAAGTTCACCTACCAAGGAGTGCAGTTTCAATACCAAGGAGAGCGGCGGAATTCCAGAGAAAGCAAAGCATGGAACTCAAGGCTTTCTCCCCATGATTCTTTAGTTTTGCAGTTAACTTAATTTTTTTCTTTTTCAATTTTTTTCTCTTCCTCTGCCAATTTTTTTTAACTTTTACCCTTTTCTTTTTTATCATTTTTAACTAGTTTATCATATATAAATATATTCTTTTCTTTTTTATATTTTTTCTTTGTTTTCTTTTTTTAATTGTTTCCTTTTTTTTTCTTTCTGAACCTCTTTTTATCCCCTTTCTCCCCCCTCACAATTTGGGATCTCTTCTGATTTGGTTAAAGCATATTTTCCTGGGGTCTTTGCCACCCTTTTAGTATTTTATTTGCTTTTTGATATACTCTTATCCGGACAAAATGACAAGCCAGAAAAATTCACCACAAAAAAAAGAACAAGAGGCTGTACTGAAGGCTAGGGACCTAATCAATACAGACATTGGTAATATGTCAGATCTAGAGTTCAGAATGACAATTCTCAAGGTTCTAGCTGGGCTTGAAAAAGGCATGGAAGATATTAGAAAACCCTCTCAGGAGATATAAAAGCCCTTTCTGGAGAAATAAAAGAACTAAAATCTAACCAAGTTGAAATCAAGAAAGCTATTAATGAGGTGCAATAAAAAATGGAGGCTCTCACTGCTAGGATAAATGAGGCAGAAGAAAGAATTAGCGATATAGAAGAC